>PVIH01004601.1:0-72980 GCA_004025045.1 Sigmodon hispidus
TCCCCCCTTCCTTTCTCCTTTCTTTTTCTCTTTCTCACTTTCTTTCCTTGTGTAAAAGATGTGCATGTATACAAGTGTACATATGCCACAGTTCATCTGTGGTGGTCAGAGGCAATTTCCCGGAGCTGGTGTCTCCTTCTTCCATTATTGGCCCTGGGGACCAAACTCGATTGTGAGGTTTAGGCAGTAGCCGTTTACTGCTGAACAGTCCTCTCTTGTATCTTCTGATGACAAAAGACTAAAAGCAGCAAGGGTCTGTGGGCATCACTGAAGTTGTGTTTGTGACATGCAACACTGAAACCCAGGGTACAGGATGCCTTCAGTGTGGAAGGATGTGGGGAGCATCCGATGCCATTTAGCTTTCTGTACCAGTTTGATCCTGGTCTTCTGGATGACTGACATTTACAGTGTGTTTTGCAGTGACTCTGGACGAGGGAGCAGCCTCTTAGATAGAACCATCGCTGACCGACGACAGCTTAATACAATCACGTTGCCAGACTTCAGCGATCCTGAGACAGGTGAGAATCCAGAGGGGGACCAAAGAGCAAGTGGAAGGTGGGACCATGTGCTGAGCTGGGTATTTGAGACTGGCAGGCCCCAGGAGTAGGTGGTGGGTAAGGAGGGTGGTGCAGAGTGTGGGAGGACTTGGGCAGGTAGCTGGACGCCGGACACTTAACCGAAGTGCACTTCTTCAGTCTCATTTTCCAGTGTAGGTGAACAATAGGTAAAGTAACGTTAGCCCAGAGCAGCTTCTAAATCTGTATCCCCTTGCTCTAGGAACTTAAACTTTGAAACTGCAATTATGTGGTTTCCTCCCTGCTCTGTCTACTGTAGGCTGTTGCTCTTGTCGAAATCAGCCGTTCTGACTTCCGGTCAGATGCATTCGTAAGCACACATGCTTCCAGCAGAAAGACCTGTCAGGCGGCAGGGCCTTGCGAGCCGCTAATTCTACTGTCCCCACGTGGTGGCCCGTAACGTTTCCTGCCTCTGAGCAGATGCTTCTCCTTGGCTGGTGAAGACCTCTGGGGGGTGGTGTGTTCCATGTTCGTGTGCCCACAGCTCCCTGGGTGCAGGCAAGTAAGCAGAGCTCCCTAATTTTCATAGCTGCAAATAGGCAGTTCCGGTAGCAATGCTGGATCATCATTGACAATCTGGGAACTCCACAGACTCACAAAACATAATGAAATTCACTCTGTTTTAAGCCTAAGAGGTAGTTCTAGACCCTCATTAGAGCCAGCTTCTGCCGCTCCCCCAACACCCAGCAAGGAACACGGTAAGCCTTAGTCTCTATGCGGCTCACTTCATCTTTTTGAGGATAACTTCACAGGATCCTCAGGGTCTCTTTCCTGTCCATGTGCCACATCCCAACCCCTGACATCCATTCTCTGGAGATTCTAGCCCTAGATGAGTGTTGGGAATGGCTAGGAGCCTGGTGGTACTCACAGAACCCATATCATAGCTTTTGCTGACTCATTCCTGCCAAGACTCCAGATTCAAAATTAGCCTAAGAAGTTCCATCCAAAGCCCCTGGCCTGTTTTAATGATTGTTGAACACAAGAAACGACATAACTGGTGGCTTGATAGAATTAACTTGGCTAGCAAGTACTGTTTACGGGCAGACTGGAGTAACCACAGACAGCTCCCGGAGTAGCCTACCCCAGGTTGGTCAGCATTTGGGGGTGGGCACAAACTCCAAGGCAAAGCCCTGCATTATGGATCCAGTCATCCCAGGAGAAAGGGCAGACTGTAAAATGAGGTGAGCCTGGACACAGACACAGGAAAGCCAGGGACACTAACCATGACCACTACTGAAATTCAAGCTGATTCCAAAGAACTTCTGTGGCTGCTGAGGGCTGTCCTACCCTGGGGCCTCTTCCTCAGTATCCCATGAGAACAGCCAGGCTAAATAGCAGAGAGCCACAGAAAAGGCATTAGGCCCTTTGTGTTGCTGCCCTCTGTTCCTGAGGCCTTCTTCCTGAGACCCTCAAGGCTGCCTTCTACAGGAGAAACCTCCAGTATCATATGTCCAAGTGAACTGTATGGCCTAGCTAGTTAGCAGCCCACTGTTCCTTCTTCCTGCCTACCTTAGTGCCATGTGTTTGATCCCTCAGAAAGGTCCCTTATTTTAAGGAATTCAAGTTTGGGCTTCTGGTTCCCGAGTCCCCTACCAAACAACAGTGGAAACCACCCCTCCCATACACAGGCCAGTACTATCTTATTACACTATGTAAATGAGCCCTCCAAGACCCCTTTCGTCTGATCTGCTGTGGCTCAGTGCTGTTTACACAGCATCAATTAATTAGGAAAGTAGGGAGAGCTAAGAGAGTTTCTTAGGGAAGTCCTGTCATTGGACAGAAGACACTCTGACCTGATAGTGTAAGCTGTGTTCGCCTTGAAAGGGAAACAACACCTCTGGATTGATTGACAAAAGCCAATTTCTTTAGTTTGGTTTCTTGTGAGGTTTCTGGCAGCACAATTTCCTTAGTCACACACCTTTGTGGATGCTCTGTCTGTCTACCTCAGCTGCCCATAGATTTCATTTCTTCCTCACATTTTCATTTCATTTCAAGAGAAAACAGAACTTGCAATACAAATTGCAAAGCTAACTCAAAGTGTGCCATGGAGAAGCTTTTGTTTAAACCACGGCGCGCCCTCATCACCCTCTCTCTCTTCCTGAGAGCGGAGTCTCTGGAGCCGTCCGTTCACCCTTTCCAATACGCACATGCATTACTTCCTGCCCCTTACTGGAGCAGTCACCGCTGTGTGCTCCCCAGTCCTGTGTTCTTCCTTCTCAGCACACCCCTGGACAGTGTCCTCACTGTCTCAGAACTCTGAAGCAGCCCAGGACCCAGCCCCCACCATCTCAGGCATTTGTCTTCCTTTGCTGAAGTTTTTGGCTCATGTGCTGGCAGGGCCTAATTTTGAACTTCCACTGCAGCATTACATATTCAGGAAAGATGGGCTACTCAGAGAAGAGAAACAGTAGTACAGCATGCTCTCAGTCTAACCAGAGTGGCTCTAAGATCGGAGTCTGTCTGGGAGAGTCAAGCTGACAGACAGGTGGCAGTGTGTTTTCATGCCATTCTCCTAAACCCAAGACATCTGACATAAGCAAAGTCACACATGCTGACATCAGAAAGAGGCCATGGCTAAAGCAATAGCACCTTCCCATTGTCTTGATCCTGCCACTCTGGGGCCCAGCAGAAGCCCACACAGCACACAGACTCCCTTGAGAAGCCGTAGATCATCTTGGTCTACATTTTGTTTTTCTCTAGAATTTAAACATACCAGATTAGAAATACTAATATAATGAATTCCCATCACTAAGCTGTACATGTGTGTATATATGTGTATATATATGAACTTTAGAAGTATAAGCCATAAGCCCTGATTATACATTATACACAGAGCAGAAGCTGTTGACTAACAGAACTAGGTTTTCCACCTCTGAAATTACTCACGTGCAGATCTCTGGAAGACTATGAGGGTATTTACATAAGCTCTGGCGCAGCCACATCCACCACAGCTACAAGAGTGCAGTTCAATTTTATTAAGCAGACCAGCCCTCCAAAAGCCCCAGTATAGAACATGAGACCCCTCCTGTTGTCTGGCCTCCCTTCCCCTCATTACTAGGCCCCAGACAGCTAAAAAGGGCAGTCAGCGGGCTGACCTTTTTGAAGCTCTGGGTCATTGTCTTTTTTTTTTTAATTCTGTAATGAAGGGGGACAATATTTTTCTTTCTTTTGTCTTTGAAATAGGATGTGGGACAAAGGGACTAATCTTTAATCATTGGTAGATATTGCTGAAAGTCTGATGCCTTCTGTTTGGAAAGATTTCTGGTTGCAGATGTAATGGTCTTTGTGTTTCCCCAAACACCCCTCCAGTCATGCCCCCCACCCCCAGTCAGGCCTGAGGGCTGCAGTACAAGCTTCCTTTCCAAAGGGTTAACCATTGCACCCAAGAGACCACCCAAAAAACTTAGCATTCCATGTCAGAAGACTGGGACCACAGCACTCCATTGCACTAAGCCCATTGAACCTTGGGAAACTTGAGTTTTCAAATGAACATTATATAAGTGCTTCTTAGAAAAAGCAAATCTGTGCAAGGCCCAGAAGGGAAGAGGGCCGTGCAAAAGCCTGAATGCTGTAGGTTAAAGGTGGATTATTTTCAGTGGATCAGTCTGCTGAATCTGTGCCCAGGTAAATCAGTTATTTTTACCCTGTGATATTACAGAGCAATTTAATAACCAGTGGAAAACAGATTTGTTTTCTTCGAAAAGCATTTGTGTCCTATTCAAGTAGAGGGATGACTGTATTACATGACCTCATTTTCTTTGCAGCTTATGTGAGTATATTAAAAGCTAGTTTATTTTTTCTTTGTGTTTCTAAAGGGCTTTTTGTTTGTTTTGCTTTCATTTTTTTTTTCTCTTTCACTTTTAGTGTCAGACTCCTCCTCCTCTTCTCTCTCAAGAACCGAATCTCCTCTCCACCTGTTTGTGTCTTCTCCTCCTCATTCTCATCCCAAACCTGACATCTTTGTGTGGCCCCCCGCTGCTCATTCATTCAGTGACCCAGGTCCCCACCGGGAACCTTCGCTCTGTAAACACGGTTTTTTCCTTTCTTCTTAGATGCCCTCATTTGCCTGGTGTGTTGTTCCCTGATAATCTTCCAACTGATAAACTGGCTAGGAAAACACCGTCAGATGTGTCAGGGGAGTATCTGGCTTATCTGAAAATCCAAAATTGTTGGGGACAGAAGGAAAACTAAGAATGCAGATAGTGACCACATTCCAGCCTCCTCTGAAAAATAAAAGAGATGAGGTCCTGACTAAAACAAGTAAAGCTTTTCCAGAGTGTTCCTTCTAGTTCCTGGGTCCTCCTTCTGTGCTTTCCTGGAGCAGACATGAAGGTATGAAAGCAAAGTCAAGGACTGAGGAGAGGGGTCTGTTGACAGAGTGCCCAAGACAAGCTGGAAGGCCTAAGATTGGTTCCCAGCACCCACCTAAAAGCAGGGCACAGCACCCCAGGGCTGCAGAGGCACCGTGTCCAGCCAGCCTACTTGACTAGATCCAAACCAGTGCAAGACCCTGTCTTAGAAAAGCAAGGTAGGCACCCTGGTGTGCTGACACCAAGTATGCCGTGTACACTTTTAATACTTGGGAGGCACAGGCAAGCATGTCTAGAGGCAGACCTGGAGGCCAGCCTGGGCTACAAAGCAAGTTCTGGGCCAGCCAGGCTACTTTGTGAGACCCTATCTCAAAACAAAAGAAAACCAAGATAGACACCTGAGATTATCTCTGCTCCCAACAAACATGTTCACTTACACACATGTATAAGCATGAACACACACAAAAAAAGGCAAGCTATAATATTTTGCAAATAATTTAATCCTAAAAATGTCTGCATTTCAATTTGAAAGTTAATTAATTTCAACTGCATATAACAGTGAATGCCATAATCTAAAAATGACATTTGCCTGCCTTTCATCATTGAATAGTAAACTCTTGGGCTGTGCTCCAGGAACCTTCCCCTCTGAGGCCAGTGCCAGCAGGTCATATAGCACATCTGAGACATGGAGTTGGAAACTGGTTTTCACTTGTAAAGAAGGAAGATACAGGATCTCTGTCATAAAAGTGTGTGGTGGCTGAACAGCATCTTTGCCTAATCTTGCTTTTAAATATTACAGAAATTTTAAAAGTCTACTTTAGGAAGTGCCAGGATTCTTCAGTTTTAAAAAAAAAAAAATCCCCATATTAAAATGAAACACACTGGTTGTTAAAGTCCTTAAAGAACCCTAAATCTGGTGCTCACCGGGAGAACGGGCCCTGCTTTCCTCCGCTCATTTCTTTAGTGCTCACTTCCTGCCAGATCTAATCTGTGTCTGTGATTTATAGGGCTCATCTTTGTTCCAAATGCTGTTACATGCTGAACAAAAGCCCATAACAGGGCTGCTGCCAGAAGAGCCACTTTGTCTGTGTGTTCTTTATTGGTTGGTACTGTTACATAAGCCTCCACACAGGTCAGGAACAAAAGGTCACCCAAAGTCACGTTCACACCAAGTGACTCTTGACCTCACTCATCTGCATACAGCATCTTCCCAGCCGTTGCTTTCATAGCAACTCTAGTTCTATAAAGATGAAGTTGATATTTATAGACGGTTATCTTTTTATCTACTTCAGAGCAGCATTTTCTCTTAATACAGTGCCTAGGGGCAGTTGCCAACTTTGATTTTTCAAGGGGAAAAAATATGTTTTTTTCTCTTACACTGGCTTTTGTTGAGTTTATTGTTTTAAACGAGATCCTGTGGCTCTAGAATAGTGTTATACGTTTCCAGTGCCCACTGTTTGCACAACAAACCCACCAACTTCTACACCTGCCAGTTTTTATCATCCCGGGAGCCCTGAGTTTCTTCTGAAATTCTGGCTCTTCCAGTGACCTCTCAAATCAAACTAATTTGTGAATTGTTGGAGCATTGAGTGCCCACCGGGCTTTCTGCTAAATGTGATATGTCCCAGCCAGTGAAGCTGTGAACCTTTGTCCTGTCTCAGGGAGAGCTTGCCTAGTAACCAGTCCCAGGGGTCTTTGTCCCTTGTAGATGCGACTTGTTAGTTTGAGAAATAAAACCACTGATAGTTTCTTGATTTACTTGTAAAGAATTCCAATCAACTTTCCTAGCAGTGAAACCCAGCCCAGCCCTGCATTTTGATGGATGTAGGGTTAATGTGTGAGGAGATCCAAAACCTGCTGGCTTCATTGTTTTTCCCTTCCTTTGGCAATTTCCTGCTTTGGAAAAAAACCCACATGGCATGAACTGGTCAGTTTCCATGTGCTGGGTGAACATGTCAGTGTGGAGGGGATGTCTGATTGGCCTTTGTTAGTGGGAAAACAAAATGTGATTCCAGCCAGCCAGACTTACAGTTGGAAGGTTCTTAGAACATTTTTTGCTTTCTTAGCTTTAATTTTGAGTTTTTAACTGTTTTGTTTCTTGGTTTTAATTTTTGGTTTGATCTGTTGTCTCAAGGCGATTCTCCAGAAGCATACTTTCCTGGTTTCCCCTCCCTCTTTTCAGTTAGTAAGTAGCCTTCCAATCTACTAACCCTGAGGGTCCCGGAGTCATCCCTCCCTCCACTGTTGGATGTGTACTGTGGCTTCTGAGTGTTGGACATGTTGGGATGGTGTCATCTTCTCACTGCCACCTGCTTGCCCGCTCTGCCACCTGGGGCACACTCCCTGACTCCAGGGCATAGACACAGCCGAGGCAGTGCTGTTCTGAGGACTACAGGGGAAGGCAGGCAGGCAGGCCGGCCAAGCACAAGGGCGGATGACAAGAACCTCTGGCACAGTGGAATGGGTGTGACTCCCAGCCCTCCACAGTGTGTCTGGAGAGATGGCTGAGCAGTACACCAGCTAGAAAGGCTTTGATGCCCTCTTCCGGCCTCAGTAGTCATGGTAACGTGGCATCTACACACACACACACACACACACATACGCACAAATTAAAAGCAATTCATAATAGGAAACAGGTGCATTTTGGTATTTTTATTACATTAAAACTTGCCATAAAAGATTTTCCTAGTAGGCCCCTTTAACACCAAGCTTCTCTAAGAAACTTTTTTTAAAAAATCTAATTTTCCAAAAACTAGACTAGATAAAACCTTTAGCAGTCTTATTATTACTTCATTTCAGACTTTTACATTTATACAAAAGACCTAAACATGCTTCATAAAATCCGTTCAAGTCTCTGCGAAGAGCCCGTTCTGCAGAGGAAGAGTCCTCCGCTGTAAGAACGTAAATGTAATGTTATAATCACATGCACCTGTGTGATTCGGCGGTGACTGATCCTGAGCTCGAGCCCATCCCCATGCCAGGAGATGTGGCCCTGTAAGCAGAGACTCTCAGAGGAAGGGACTCTCCAGATGAAAAGTCTGGAAGAGACTGGTTGGCCAGGGCTCCCACACACACACCTCTCCTCTCTCTGCATTTCAGAGGGCCTGCTCTCAGGGGCTCTAGCAGTTGCTATTGGGGAGGGAAAGTGTATGGAGTTTCATTTCCCTCCCCAAACATGTAATAAATAAACAAGGCTGACTGGGACTCTTGACTTCACCTTTCTGATGACTGATTGGAGTAAATTCCCTGAGAAGAGAATAAACAGAAGGACAGTGTGGTCCACAGTCAGATGGGAGGGGTTTTTACCCTCCAGCAGGATACACCATCAGACACTAATGAATGTCACAGTCTGAAAGTGAGTAGTCAGGTGGTATATTTTACTCTCTGTTGCTCATTAATAAAGAAGATTTTTTGGAAAAAAAATATATGAATGAAAACATTAGTGAGAATTATCACTATTTTTGAGAAATTTATCTGATAGGATCTTTTCCAAATATAATCTTTCTTTGCTATTTACATTTAGTCAATATTCATTTAACATAATTTTCCTGAATTCATTGTGTGGTGCCTTTCTCTAAACAAGGCTAACAATGGGATTATAAGCAATTGGCAAGTTAGTCCAGAAATGGGTGTCCAGACAGGGCAACACCAAGCCTGACAGGTGTTCCCTGTGGTGCTACAATAACCTTGCCAGGCTCAGAACAGCCTCCCCAGGCAGGGGGCACTTAGTGGCTGCTGAGTGCAGTGGGGTGAGTGAGTCTCCGAGGAAACGTCTGCCCACTGAAGTCCTCCAGAAGGTACTGTCTCCATCCTGGGCCACCAGTGTGGACACCCTGACAGCTGGCACCCCTGCACGCTTGTGAATGGCTTCCCTTGTGCTTCTGTTTGACTACTTGGCCCACCAGCCTTGGCCCTACTGTTTTAGTCTCGCATGCCCCCTGGAGATGACACAGCCCTGTCTCTCCCTGCCTCATGGGCTCCTGTTCCAAAGCTCCCCGCCCCCCCAGAAAGAACTTCTCCTCCTCAGGAGAAGACAATTTGTCTGTGTCAACTGATTGAGACTGTTGAAGTGGCTGGAAAAATGATTCATCTGGGAGCTGTGGGTGTGGCCATCCTAGGCTGTTCCTCAGTCAGGGTAAAGTGGAAGTTCTACTAAGAACACTGGTCTAGCTTTATTAGAGGAAGCCAGTGGGAGGCAGTGTGGACTGTGGGGATGCGGGGAGGCAGGAGGCAGGAGTTGTCTGCTAAGGTGCATGGTCCTGGCCTTGCTGTCATACTGATAGACTGCCACAGAGAGGGAGATGGTGATGCTCACAGATGGAGAAGATGCATGACACAGTGAGAGAGCCACTGCCTCAGAAAAGGCAGACAGGCCGGTCTTCACCCCGGGAACTATGGGAAGAAAACCAAAGCTTTTAATGTAAAGCAGATGTACAGATAATTTGCCTAATTTGGTGGCTGAAATAGGAGTGGCCTCCTCCATCTCTTCTTCCTCCAGAAACTGAGAACTGTTGCTAATCTCATCAGAGCATGCTGGTGTGGAGGAGGCAGACGTGGAGTCAGGCAGGCTGCAGCTGCCAGCAGACTGCAGTGTTGGGCAGATGCATTTCCAAGCCCTGTCTTCAGAGACAATCTTTTCCTGTTAAAATAAGAATTATTTACGCAGGCTGACTAGCAGAATGCTTAGTCATTCAGACCACTGTGAAGAACTCGGGGTCTTCAGGGGAAAGCAAAAGCCAAACCACTGCTTTCTTGCCTTACTCTTTTGTTTTGGGGACATCATCTAGGTGATGGACAGTGAATAGTCTATGGACAGATAATGCTGAGTTGCTAGAGACAGAGGGCGGTGAGCTCTAAGCTCATCAGCGTGATGGCTATGCACCAGACACCAGAGTAGCTTGATTTCCCTTCAGAAAAGATAGGAGGAGGGCAGGTATAGGCTACAGAAGCAAGAGACAGAAAGATTGTGGGTGATGATCAGAGTACGGCAGCCACGTGCTCCCTCACTCTCCCACGTTCATCACGTGAAGTAACTCCAGGGCCGGGGCACAAAGAGCTGCCCAGCTCCTGGCAAGTATGCCCTGTGTGTCTACTGCTGTCTCTCTTGGTGAAGGAAGTTTCTCACACCTAACATGACATCTGTCCACCGCTCCTAGCTCTGGGATAAGCACCAGGTCACTAGGTAGACAGGGTTTCATCTTCTTCATGCTGAGAAGATATAATAAGAGAAAGGAACTGTATGTCTACTTGTCTAGTCCCACCAGCCATTAAAGAAGGGAGCCAGAAGAGAAATATTTGCCCTTCATTCAGGACCCCTATTTGTGAACATGCAGGGCAACCACACCTCTTAATTTTACCTAACAAAATTGTTGCCTCTAGGGTCCCTTAGAATGATAAACTCTGGTGGCTGGGAAGAGCTCATAGAAAGTTGCCATATTGAAATCTGTATGAAATCAACACAGGCATCTCTTTCCATAGGTGCAGAGGAACTTGGGCAAGGTTTTGGCTGAAAAGCAGTAGAAGCCAACCATTGCCCGTATCCTACTTACAGCAGGATTTCTGAGCAGCTCTTCATGTGATAGGAAAGTGCAGGAGCAGCTCAGAGCCTGGATTTGTCAGTGGTCTTTGTTCTCCACCATGAAGAGGGGCCTTTGCACCCTTGTTCCTGGTCTCCTCCATCCCAAGGTGGACCACAAGAACCTAGAAGGAACCCTGGGTTAGGGACCAGAATAGTTCTTGAGATGGCACTTGGCCTTTTTATCAGGTGTCCCAGACAGACTCTTCAGGGCAGGAGGGTAACAAAATACATGGGCCAGAGAAATTTAAGGTGCCCAGTTTCAAGGCATCTCAGCCCTTTGGACCATTTGACGAAGTTAGCTCACAAACCTTGGACCAGCTTTAGGACACGGTTGAGCTGATCCTGCAGTGGTTTTTCCCCCGCTACTGTGTCCTAAGGGAGGAGAAGCCTTATCTCCTTGGCAGGGCTTGGCAGCTGCAGCATGCAGCACTGTTCCCTGGGTTACAGCAGTGATAAGCATCTCAAGTGATAAATAAGAGATGCAGTGCAGCCTGGGCATGTTGCCTGGCTCATCTGTTGAACCTGATAATTTGGAAGCATCTCTCCAGAGTCTTGGATTTCAAGTTGGAAATATGTCCTTTAGTGTTCCTTCAGATTCCTTTTCCAAAACTCTGGCTCCATTTTTCCCCTGGGTCATACACAATGTGTAATTGCGCTGGGGAGAAAAGAGGAACTCCTTAAAAACAGATGGCTGCGCATCAGCCTTTCCGACCATGTGCCCACCTAAGCCACAGCCACATGTATACTACCACTCACCATTCCACATGTAACAGTAACATGGCTGCTGTTTCCCTGTGCTGTTAGCTACCCCTCCAAATTCTAACCCAGTAGAAAACTTACTTACCATGTCATTGCAAAGGACAGTAGATCTTAACTCTTGTATACTTTGGCCACTATTGTTGTCTACTATTAAAAGCCCCTAAATTCTCCAATATCTAGATTTCATCACAGCAAGGCTTTCTGCTCATGTGATATATGTAATGAAGAATTGACTGAGAACAGAAAGGGATTCCTGATCACTCTCTCCGTCCCCTCTCTTCAATGGTTTAATGGTCTTAGAGGGAAAGAGTTGCTAAATGACATCAGTCTTTTATTCTGTGCCAGAGATTTCTAGAAGTATGACAGATACACTGAAAAAGCCCTTGGAAGCAGTGAAGGGTAAAGCCTTTCACCCACTGTTAAGAACAGAGCACAATGATATGTATCTTCTGAATGTCATAGACTCAGAGGCTATACCACTCTGAATCCAGTCTTATCTGAATGTCATAAAAAGATATGTCTGTCCATTGTACTCTGTTATTTATTCTACAAATACCTACCTAGTACCTAAGGCAGGCCTTGCTGTAATGACCTTGAAAAAGCCTGAACAGAAGACACTCGCTGTGTTTTAGAACCACACAGTCAAGTAAGGAAGGCCAGTACATATGCTTTGAAGCCTTCTGTCTACACAGTGGTAATGACACTGATGTGGGAGCTCTGAGGACTCAAGGCATCTCAGACTGCAGGACAGTGGAAGGTCAGCTGCGGCCTTCCTGCAGGAGGCAGCCCCTAGAGCTGGAGTAGAGGGTGGGGTTAGAATCAGTGTTCGCATCCTGGTTTTACCACCAACTGGCTGTATGGCTTTGAGTGGTCACATGACACATCAAGTCACAATTCTGTCACTTAAACAGTGCAAAATGCTATCCTAAAATGTAACATATTCTGTAAAAACTGATCACCAGCACTGCCATCAGCACCATTATCATTATCATATGCCAGCCCTTAACTCAGAGTGAAATTTATTGTTACACTACACAGTAATTACTTCTGTTGTGTTATAGCTGTCACAAAGAAAAATGTGAACAGGAGTTGAGTAAGAACCATGTAGTGCCTTTCTTGAGCAAAAGACAAAATAGCTAATCTCAAAATCAACATTAGCATCTCTAAAAGTCACAGATTGTTTAGCAAGGGATCCATAGATTGTAGGACAAAGTTTGCACAGTTTTCTATAGCCATAGCACATTATTATCTTTACTTAATTAAATGAGAGAACATGTTGAACATGTTTAGTTCCTAATGTGAAAATATCAGAAGACAAAACCTAATAAATCTCTTTGGAGTCTTCATAATTTTCTAGCATCCAAAGGAGATCTGAGACCAAAGGTCTGAGAACCTCTTCAAGAGACTCTAAACCAATGAGAGACACTCCCTCAAAACACAAGGTGGTGGACTCCTCTAGAGTGATAGCCAAGGTTGTCCCCAGCTCTGCACACTCACTCACAATGTGCATACGCGCCAGCGCACACCTAAAACGTTACAACAGAATGCAAGCACAAATATCTGTAGCAGCCGAACTGTTTTGCTGTTTATAGTAAAAATAATAGCCCTATACATACTTTGTCTAGAGCAGGGTAGATTCCTAGCCAGGCTCCATGGGTTTCCCCTATGAAGTATCATCATGCCGTCAGTTTCCTTATGCTAAGGCAATAGCTTTCTCTGGAACCTGAGGACCCCACTGGGACTGCTGTCCTTCCCCAAGCCCTCCAACACCTGTTCTGCTTAGGACGTATTGAAGGAAGGTAGAATGATTTTTCTTCCATAGATTTTGGATTTTGTTCATCAAACCCCATCAAAAATCTGAGCAGACTTAGAAGAATCCATCTTTCTACTTATTGAAGCAGTTAAACAATATGTATGTCCTCTGTTGCTATAGCGCCTCCTTTTCACTTTTGTTTTTTGAAACAGCCTTACTGTGCATGTGGTCCACTATAGACTTAAACTCCCAGTCCAGTATCAGCTTCCTGGGATCAGAGGCATGAAACACTATGCCCAGCTTACCAAGTCTCTTAAAATAAGTAACCTGTGAATTATAATAATAATAATAATTAAAAAAATAATAATAATTTGATTAAGTAATAGCACATTTCAAAGCCCAACTGAGATTTTTTATGTTCACAATTTTGTATTACCCAATATATAAATAATTTATTGCATAGTGAGCATTCATCTTTACATGTTTTTTAACTGTTGTAAATTTCATGAGTTGATAGTTGCTACCACTAACAATGTTGTAGTGTTTGTCTCCAGCTGAACTTCCTGATAAATGATAAATTAAGAATGTCATAGGTAAATATATGTGTATGTATGTATACATAATATACACATATATGTATATATGTACATATATATATTTGAGTAGTTCTAAATTGAATAACAGTGCCTTCCTCTCAATTCTGAACCATGCCTCTAAGACTGAATGTTGGGAAGAAGTGGGGTACATGTTCCTGGTTCAGGATGTGATCTCTAGTCATCAGGCCTCCATTCCAGTTTTGGTTCGTGGACCACACCTATGCCTTTGCCTGGCATATGTTCCCAATGGCCTTTCAAGAAAGCAGGTTTTAGAAAATAGTGTGTGTTTGAAGTTCAAGCATGTAGGCCATTTTCCTGTACTCCAGCATCAGCCTTCACTACAGGCAACCGCTGGACACAAAGCAAGCGTTCTCGGTGTTTAGGCAAGCCATAGAACTAGATTCTGCACCCAAGGTTTTGCTCATCAGGGAAGGATGCACTAAATAATAGCAAGGTAGGTTGTCTTGAGAATGGCCAGCCATCTACCCAGATACTATGCCAGGAAACAAGCATGGCCTTCCCTGCTGTCACCCTAACAACAGGGTGCTTTGTAACATCCCCTTGTAGTCTGTCACTGATGCTGCTTGTTAATCTTGGGTCCCTGTCGTGTGTCGAGCTGCACTCCCCTTCTGCCACGGCACTCACATCATACCAGACTGAGCTCCTGGAGAGTGCTTAGTATAGCATGTGCCCTGTGTGTAGACAGAGGGTGAAACTAAGGTCCTAGGCCATCATGGTTGGCCCCCCTATTTCTGTAAGGACAGTAACTCGCATCCTGGGGGAGGGGTGTGTGTACGTTTGTTGTACTCGTGTCTGTGTTTGGGAGGGGGTCATTGGTTAGGTATGTGGCCCCCCTTTAACTCCTAACATAGTCTTGAAACCTTCCACAGGCTCTGTCCATGCCACATCAGTAGCAGCCTCAAGAGTGGAGCAAGCATTGTCAGAAGTGGCCTCATCTCTGCAGAGCAGTGCCCCCAAGCAGGGTCCACTGCATCCCTGGATGACGCTGGCACAGATCTGGCTCCATGCAGGTACTGCTCTCACTGAGCCTTTGACCCCACAGGCCTCTTCACCTACCGATTCTTTCCCACAATCTGCTGATGCTGAGGCTGCTGGCATCTGCAGGCTCATCCAGCTGTTTGGCTCGGAACCCCTCGGCCTTAGGGATAATTCAAACCTTTTGTGACCAAGCACCAAACTGATATTGCATCTGTACAGGGACTATGAGCTACCCAGCGTCTCCTCATCCTTCTTCAATGACTACACTTGACCCAGAGTAGGCATTCAGTAGAAAGTTGGACTGAGGACTTCTGGGAATTTGCAGAATGGGGGGTTGTTGTACTATAGAGGGGCCAATGTTGCATCACCATGCTCCTTCTATAGGTGACGAATTGACTTCCACCTGCACTATTTGCCAGCTGGGGAGAATCTAGCTCTGCCTTACCTGTCAACCTGAGTTATTCCATCAGCATGGTAGGGTTAGAATGGCACCTGTCTCCGAGGGTCAAGGAACACGATGCTTAGCACATCTCACCATTCAGTCTCTGAGTCTTCAGACAATGGGATCGGAAGCACTGTGGTACAGATGCCTTTGTCAAAGCCAGGACAGGGCAATGAGTTTGGTGTCCCCACTTCCTTCCAAGAACAGGCCTGGTCACCTACAGAGAGAGAATGGTAGCAGCAACCCCTGTTCTGGAAACCAACCCCAAGGAAGTATGATTCCCTATGCCCTGGTTTCATGTGGCAGTAGCTGGTTGCTCAAAGCTGCCCACAGCTGTCAATCTCATGCTTAAGTGTAATATGTAAGGTTTGAACACCACCCCCTTACCTGATGAGCTCCCAAGAAAGTGAGGGCTATTAGTGTATATGCATATTTCTATTTCTTTTTTAATATATTTATTTATTATGTATGCAGTGTACAGAAGAGGGTACCAGATGTCATCATAGATGGTTAGGGTTAGGGTGAGCCACCATGTGGTTGCTGGGAATTGAACTCAGGACCACTAGAAAAACAGTCAGTGCTCTTCACCTCTGAGCCATCTCTCCAGCCCGCATGTTTCTATTTCTAAGTTAGCCGTCTCTCAAGTTTTCCCGCTTCATCTGCATGATCTGGTGCACCCTTCTCTAGCTCATTACCACCAGGGAGCATGCGCAGAGCCCAGAAGTCACTAAGAACGGCACCCATTGCCATAAGCTGTCCATCTATTCATGCTGTCATTCTCTGGGCCAGTTGTGTGATGCCCTACCTTGTGTGTCCTCGTTAGCAGATACACATGTGTGAAGACATAGCTGATTTACTTGGCTTTGCCAGCCACAGAACCAGCCCATCTGCACTGTCTGTGTTAGCATCTTTAACTGATCCATAACAACTACTGTAAATTAACAAATTATATTAGTGCAAGTACAAAGATGGCTGATTCATATGTATGGGGGATCGTTCATTCCTCCACCCACTCCCCAAAGAGGTCAAGGCAAGCTGCCTCTGAGAGCCAGGGCCCAGCTTTCTCCAGAACAGCCCAGTCTCTGCACAGAAGTCTGATTCTATCTTGCTCAGTCACCTGTATGGACAGTGACCTCAGAGGAGAGAGGGAGAGACAGAATGTTGTTTCATGAGCAGACCAGGAAACCTGGCTGGACATCCAGGGCTGACACAGGTGAGAGCTGTCTTCTCCATGGACTTGAAGTCTAGTTTTTAAAGAGCACATGCTCAGGCTTGCCCACTGAACTGCCCGACTAGGCCCTTCTCAGAACATTTAAAACTAGGCACTACAAAATACCATAGAGTTTGGCCTAGAGGGTGTTGACATCCCATCCCCCCCCCACTGCACCCCTGCCACCACTCAGTTGTCCAGGACTGTTGTCCCTATTTCCATGGCTCTGATGACTCCTGGGAAGGGAGTTTCATAGCTCTTACTAGAATAGTGAAGAACTCAACGACAAAGACTACATTCAGAGCAATTCAGTTTCATTGCTGTGGCTCCGAATAATGGTCACATTACTAGTTAATGGATGTGACTTTAACATTTCCCAGGTTACTGGGATGAACTATGGAAAGCAGATGCTAATCTAGCCTTCAGCCTCTGGGCTGTTGTACATATGTACAGTGAGCATGGCATGTTACGGAGGCGGATGAAGCCAAGTAGAGTCTCTCAGCATTTGTGCACTGTAAGCTCTTTCCATGTTTGCACAGTTCATAGAAGGAGCAACCGTAGAAGGAAACGGACGGCTCCTCCTGAGCTGTGAGGTTCACCCTGCGTGGCTTGTACTTGACTGTTCAGAGAAGTAGAATAAATCACTTCCCTTTTAACAGTTCACGGAGACCAAGCAACTCAGGGGCTTATGTCTGTCTTCAGCTCTAACAACTCCAGAGTCCATACATTCTGCAGAGTTTAGAGAACCAGTCAGGGCCTGACTTCCAAAACTGTGCTGTTTCTGGTGTTTGTAGGCCTGTTCTTACCTGTTTGGTTTCTCTGGTACACAGAGAGTAGTGGGCCTCCTGACAGGAACCTGTGGTGGAGGTAGCCCTAGTTATGAGTCTCAGGAAAGACAGGTCTCTCTGAGACAGTATCAGGTTCCAGCCCTCTGTCTCTGGGTTTCTGAGCTATATTTCTGATGGTAAGAAAACTGTGAGCATGACATGGGCCTCTGGGAACAGGCTAGTTAGGGCATGAAATGAAGGATGCTTGATTATAGAGGGCCCTTCTCTTCCTGGGTGGGCACCCTCCCTTCACCACCTCCTTATTTATCATGGGAGCCCTACCCTAGCCCCACAAGCTGTCCCTAGGACTCCTGGTAGCCAGCACAGCCTGGGCTGTGCATGCTTGTTCTTTGGTTGTAATTTCAGGTAACACACTTTCATGATGCACACTGAACAGGTGGGAAAGGTGCACAATGAGAAGTCTTACCTTGTTCCTATGTCTTGGTCACCTGCTGCGGGCGCCGGTGCTAGTTCTGGAACCTTCCAGAGGTTTTACTCTTGCGTGTTCTGTCCCTGTTACCCTCTCCCCAATCCTCTCCAGTGTCTAGGAGTCACAGGGTCAGCCTGTGTCGTGCTGACTTACACCTCTATCAGCTACATGGTATAATTCCATGGTAGGAAGCATCAGGGTATCAGTAGTACACTGTGGGTTAGCATCTTCATCATTTCTCACCCTTTGCTAATACAGACAGCATTTCAGTAAGTATACTGACATGTGTGATTCTGTGTCACTAAGGTCAACTCCAAAGAGTAGATCTCATAGGTAAAATGGTGTACACTCTTTAATTTGGATAAATGTAGTCATATGACCTCCTACAGATCTGTACCAATTTCTCTTCCAGCCAACAGCATGTATCTGTACTTTCTTATCTCCTTGCCAATACTTGAATTCTCAAAACCCTGGATTTTTTTCAGTTAGATGTATGAAAGGTGGTATTTTCACTGGCTGCTTGTGGCTGTTGCCCACTTATCTCCTTAGGTATCAAGCATCACCTTTTCACTCATAAACTACTGACTATGTATTGAAGAAATTCACATGTGTCCTGTGTGTGCGTACATGCACATGTATGCATGCACACAGAAGCTTGAGAACAGCCTTGACTATTATTCCACATACAGTGACTACCTTCTTGTTTGTTTATTTGAGGCAGGGTTCCTCACTGAGTGAGGCTAACTGCCCAGGAAATCCCAGGAATCTAGCTTGCTCTGCCTCCCAGTGCTGGGGTACTACCAAGTGCTATCATGTCTGGCTTTTTCATGTGAGTTCTGAGGATTAAACTCTAGTACTCGGGCTCATGAGACAAACGCTTTGCAGCTGCACCACCACCCCAGTCCTTCTGTGCTCTTTCATTTGCCCCCACCCCTGAGGATTACACTTAATCATCTTTTCTGACAGCTTGTGAGCGTTCATGATGCTTAGAAAGCAGCTCCCCAGCTTCTGCTTTTTCCCTGAACGTGCCAAGAATCTTATGATATCATTTGTACTCAGTCTCCCCCAGAGAAGGGCAGGAGAGGGCACCCCACTTGCAGCAGGGGTACCACACTAGACAGCTGTGAATGTGGTGCGGTCTTCCCAGGGCTGAAGCCAGGAGAGCTAGCATAGAGTGGTGACACCCACCGCAGCATAGACCCACTGGAGCTGAGTGAGACATTCTCTCTCAAACTCAACAGGCCTCACTGTCCGTGGAAAGTCAGACAGCAACAGGAATTAGAGCCCAACCAGAGCCCTTCCAAGCCAGGCAGCTTCTGGGTACCCACAGTGGGATGGCAGCTAAAAATGCCTTTGCGGTAGGTGGTTAATTTCTGCTTGTTACTTACTAATAATTATAGCTTTCACTTTGGCACCCTCTCACAGCCGAAACCAGCAGCTATTCTTAGATGTGCAAGATCAAATTTTCTGATTTCTGCTGGGAATTTGAAGCTGTGCTACTGTCACAGTTTCCTTAGCCTGACCCTTCCCCTCCTCAGCTTGTCTCAGCCACCATGAGGTTGCATCTGCAGAATCGAGAGGCAGCTGTGGTTTGTCCACCATGAGGAGATGAAGATAGTTCCTAGACACGTGGTATGTGAGCCATTGTACAGGATGTCTTGCACACAGAGTACTGAGGACCAGCTCTGCCCCAGCAGCCTCTTCTCCATCTGTGGGGGTTTGGGTTAATGGTCTTTACCTTTCATATAGCTGGCCCTTATCAAGCACAGTGTGTGGTTCAGATACAGTGTCAAGAGCTCTGTATTAGGCAGAGTTGCCAGGTCATTCGTCTCAAATTGCAAGGCTCACATGTTGGGAGGCCTAATTCAGAACAACCTGTGCAGCCCACAGCCCTCCAGTTGTTTCAGATAGTATTGTTGAGTGTCTGGTTGTGTGTCAGGCTCTGCAGTACAGTGGTCATGGAGATAGACACTAGGCCCTGCCTTCCTAGGGTCTGCAGATGCAAAACAGCAATTACAGAAGCCAGGGACTTTCATGTGCCAAGTACAAGGAACATGCAGCTCCTGTGACCCCTAGGAACAAAAGATCTTGCCAAACCAGCAAGCAATATAAAAGGCCTGTGCTTTGGGGCAGACCGGAAGTTGGGTTAGCCCTGGTCAGGAACAATGGAGAACGGTGCAGCACCACCCTGCACAGCACAGCTCCAGAGAGTCCTGCATGTAGCATGAGCTGGAAAGATGCAAGGCTTTGAAACCTAAAGACAGTGCAATTACAGGACCCAGGGGAAAGAGACGTGAGGTCTGTGGTCAGGGTCAGATCGTGTACATTAGGCTATTTCCATTAGCCACAGCAGATCTTTGAACTCCAGCATAGAAGCCATAAAAAGCTAGGTCTGAATGGGGTTTTAAAAGCTTCGTTCAAGTAAGTGTGGAATGGACAGAAGGCAAAGACGGGAGCCAAGGAAGGGAGCGCGAAGTGTGTGTTTGTTATTTATCTCATTGCGGATACAAAATAACTGACAGAAGCAAATCCAGGCCTGTTTAGACTGCAAAGCTGGTTCAAAACCAGTCTAGTGATAGAGACCCTGAAACAGAAAGCAAGGTAACATACATAGTTCCATGATAGAATATCTACAGGTTTGATCCCTAGCACACCCAGAATTCTGACTCCCACCTTTTACTAGCTGATAGGACACAGGCGAGTCAGTTCTTTCTCATCCCACTGAGGAAATGAGAACATTGGAGCAGGCACATTGGATCACACAGTGACATGTTCAGCATGGAGCAAGTACTGATCACTAGTGTGATCTGAGTGTGTGTGTGTATGTCTGTGTGAGAGATGGAGGGCTGTGTCTGTGTGTGCTGTGTGCACTCGGGTGTGGGGACCAAAGGAGAGTTCTGGTGTCCTCCCGGTAGCTGTCTACTTTCTCGGGACAGAGTCTCAGAGACCAAACTGGAATCCACCATTTCTGATTAGGCTTGAAAGCAATCAAACCTCAGTGGTCTTGTCTCTAATCCATCCCAGACCCGGGGCTATGGACACGTACAAGCATACTAGCTCTTTACATGGGCCCAAGGATCTAGGCAGCAACCTCACCCACTGAACCACCTTCCCAGACCAGGAAGAACTCTTCTGAAGGAGACTGTGTGGTACAATAAAGACAAATTATCCAGTGGATCTGTAGGGAGGGAGTTGCTGGGGACCCAGGCAAGATCAATATTAGTGGAGTGGTGGACTGCAAGCCATCTTCCAGGAGTGCAGATTGGATGACGGGAAGTGTAGGCAGAGAGTGCAGCAGCATCCTTGCAAAACCAGTCCCTGTGGATGAGCACAGGGGAGACATGTGGGATGAGAAAGACTGGGGTGTGCATGTGCAAAACGGCAGGCATAGATGCTGATGACAGTTCAGGTAGCCCAGTGAAGACCTTCAGCATCCTAAAGACAGAAGGTATGGAATTCTTTAGACAGAGCGTTGGGTGAGGGGCTCAGACCCAGCAGAGTGCAGAGTGGGTGGGTGCAGAGAACATCGCTTCTCAGTGTGGTGTCAGGAAGGTTCTGTCTTGCAGCCTTCTGGTTTCTCACATTGATGAGTCAAGGTCTCCAAAGGAATGAGTCCACATGAAGAATTTCCTGAGTCAGAAAGAACAGCTGGGTCATGGCCTAGAAAGGGTGAAGTATTTCACTGGTAGGATGAGAAGCGTGTCTCACTCTCCCACTGAACCCCTGAAAAGGAATCACTCTTTGACAAACTGGTACAGCCAGGCAGAGCCTCAGAGACAAATGTGTGGCTAGAGCCCATCATTGGGGTCTGTCCTAGAAATGCTCAGGGTGAAACAATACTGCAGCAGAATCCCTACCTCCACTGGCTGCTGAGCTCTTTCCAGAGATGGAGGGGGCTTCCTGGGCCCTGGTGGCTTCCGGAAGCACACTTGAATTTTGTATGAAAGAGAAAGTTCCAGGGATCACAGCAAGCATGTGCTCAGCAGGTTTGAACCCCAGGCCCACTGTGTGCATCCTGCTAACACATCGCTGCCCTCTGTGACATCCCTCTCCTGGGAGTCTGGAGTCAAAGGAGAGGTTGGCAGTGATCAGAGACTATAGCCTACCTCTGTCTGGAGTACCAGTGCTGTACTCTCATCCAGCGCTGCCTGCCTGCCACACACAGGTGACTTGACAGATTTATCTGCCAGCGCCTAATACCCCTTCTGAATGTACTAACCCCCTAGAAAACTCTTTGTTATGCTTTTAGTCTCAGAAGAGCAAGCCCCAGAGGGCAGAGCCACTTCTCTGTGCGAGGGCTCTGTGCCTCTGGTCCACTTGTCCTTGTGATCATTTCAGCCCTTTCTCTGTGGTTAGCAGAGCCAAGGACAGCCTCTATCCTAATGCTGAAGGACTTTAATGGGCCCTGGGACAGCTGTCCTCAGAGGTTAGGGCAGAGCCCAGTCAGACCTCACTGATGTTGGTTTGGTAGTGGCATGTGTCTGCCCTTCAAGGACCAAAACACAAGTGACCTGGGCACAAGTGGGCACAAAAGACTGTTGGCCTGTGGCCATGTCCAGCGGAGCAGGGGCCAGCTGACTCTGGGCCCTGCCAAACTCCTGAAATGTAAAAGTCCCCAAGCAGAATACCAGCCGCCACAGGGTCTCTGAGAGCAGTGATCCAGGACACATCTGTTCTCTGTTCTTCCCCCACAGCTGAGGTCTACATTGGCATTGGAAAGCCTGCTGAAGCCACAGCCTGTACCCAAGAAGCTGCCAACCTCTTCCCAATGTCCCACAATGTGCTATACATGCGTGGCCAGGTTGCTGAGCTTCGAGGAAACTTTGATGAGGCCCGGCGGTGGTATGAAGAAGCCTTATCCATCAGCCCCACCCATGTGAAGAGTATGCAGCGACTGGTAAGGATTCTTATTTCTTGGATTGGGGCTCTCCTCGGAAGCAGCTGGTACCCTACAGTCCTCATGCCCACTAGTTCCCAAGGCCAAATGTAGTTAGCCTGTTGTTGAAACATCACATGGTACAAAGCCAGGCAGTTCCTGCGGTACCTTTGGGGGGGGGCAGTGACAGTACCCGCCACAGCTCTCACCTAGCTCCTGCTAGCTGCAATGAGGCAGCTAGGTCAGCATCTAAATCACCTGTGGCTCTGGGTTAGCTAAGGACGGCCATAAGTGTTGGTCACTGTCATTGCCTTCTGGGCCTCTGCACTGTTTGCAGCAGCCACCTTAAGGGACTGTCCATACCAGAGATTTCAAAGGTTTTTTACTCCGAGGGAGCTAGAGGCCCCAGTTTGGCCAGTTCGCACCCCACATCCACCTGTGGTAGTTTCAGAAATGCATATGCCCTCCCTCTGGGTGCCCCAGACAGAAGAGGAACACATTACCCAGCTCTCCTTCATCCCTGGGCATAGGCCATCTTTGAGAGGCTTTCGAGGAGGCCACTTGCCATGTTGGTATCATTTCAGAAGGATGGAGCCATCAAGAACATATATGGGATGCCCTCCCCAACAGTATCCCGCCTGTATCTCCTCCCTGTGGGGTTCTGACTGGACACAAAGGCCTGTGTTGTGTTCTGATCTGGCGGAAAGCCACAGGGCCTCCTGGACCACTGTGCCAAGCTCAGGTTCTGATGTTATTTGGTTCTTAGAGAGCCTCTCTCTTTCACTAGCCCATAGGGAGGAGGACTGCCTTGCTGGAAAGATGAGATAGGTGTCTTTTGTTAGTTTTGCACATGAAAAGACACACACACACAGCCACACTACCAAGGCCACACAAGAGTTTATTTCGAAGACTTGCCAGATGGGTACAGGAGCAGAGAAACAAGAGAGGAGGAGAGAGAGACCGCAACATGGCATCTCTTTTTAAGAGAGGGGATGGGCATGGGTTTACATAGCCACATTTAGGCGCGTGTCTCTGTATGAGGTACATCTTGGCAGAGCCATGTTGGGTTCACCACGTGGAGGGTCAGGAATCCTTACATCTTTCACATCTGTGGTCCTTGGGAGCTCATGGCCATCATTAGACAAACTTGTGAGATGGGCTCAGGCCACTGGACACAGAATCCTGGGACTGAGAGGCCAGGTCCCAATGGTGCCTTTCACCCTCCGTGTCCTTTTTGTAAGAAGTCCTGTTAGACTGGCTGTCTAGGACTGAGGGGATGTGCCTTTGTAACCAATCAGTAAAACGTGTTAGAAGAACCCCTCAGCCTTTGCTGTCTCGCTGTTTCTCATCAGTGTAGTACAGTGTAGGGGACCGAGCAGTCATTGCTGAAAATGCTCTTTATGAGGGAACGCGCACCCGAGGGTCAGCTCTGAGCCTGAACCGAGCTTTCTTGTTCAGCCTCCAGGAACCTTGGCATTTCTGTAATTTACAGCTGTTTACCCTGGTGGGCTGTGTGAGAAAGAAACAAAATGACTCGGGTCTCAAGCCCAGCAGAGTGCCTGGTACCTAGTAGGTGTTCATTAAATAGAGATCCAGAGGAAGTCATTTTCAGTTTCAAAAATAGATCCAGCCTTGTGATAATTACAGTCACCTCACTGTTTTCAGATTCCTTTATGAGCATTCTGTAACCCGATGCAGCTTTATAAATAATTTCACATATTACCCAAACATTAGTCTGTTTGATTAAAGATATTACCTGGATTTTGATTTTTGTCTCACTATTGAGAGATGTGTTAAGAGCTTTTCAAGTCTCCCAGCTTTTGTAGAATATTGCTGAAGAATTAAACACTAAGTGCCCAGTCCTTCCTTATTAGAAAGAAGTAGCGTGCTTCTACCTCAGGGCCTATAAATTATTTAGAGAAGTGTTTCTTGTTCATCCCCAAGGAGATCACTTGAGACAGAAGAGCAATAGGAAAGTCACCCCAGGAGAGGTTTCTGTTTTCCCCTTAGAGCCTTTCAAGCCCCCAGTTCCTGACAAGCACTTTCTTTTCTGAAGGGCCAGCCAGGTGACCAGCACAGAGCAAGTGAGACAGACCTCTGAGCCTCACCAGGCCTGGAGACACGATCCACCTTGGTGGTCTTGCCAGTGGGGACTCAGTAATCACAGACCCACAAGGCCTTTCTCTGTATCCTGATGTCTTGGAAACCACCCAGATTGAAGGCAGGCTGGGAGATTTGGGGTGGCTCAGCTTCTCCAGGTGCTCAGGGACTCCTGAAGAGTTTGCAGGGTTTCTTCCTGGTTTCTGGTAAACTATGCTCCCTGGCCTGGGTTTTCCCCTTGCTGTGCCACAGCTGAGGACAGATCTCCCTCGAGTGCCTGCAGAGCCCCTGGATTCCACAGGCTCTTCAGCCCTGAAACATCAAAGCAGCTTTCCAGTGTCTTAGCGATCAGATGGTGGTTCACAGCTTATTGCATGGCCAGGGCTATGGTTCTGGACAAGCCTGGGCTGGGTTCCCAGTCCTCTTAATCTTTGCCTTTGGGGCTTTGAGGTAGATGCTCCTCCCTTTGTGCCTCAATTTTTTCATTTACATTACTAGGGAGAGTGTTAGCAGCAGTCACTCTTGAAGGCTAAGCACACAAGAGAGCCAAACCCCTTTGTTGGTTCACAGCTGTCTTTTGCCTCCAAGGAACCAGGCTAGTCTGAGCTCCTTGAAAGCAGAGAACAGAAGTCTGGGGAGGAGATGGGGCTCCGGGTTTATGGGGAAGCCAAGAGACAGAAACAGTGATAAGCCCTGAATGTTCTGGTACCCAGAAGAGAGTGAGAGCAGCTACAAAGCCAAGGTACATCACACTGTGCCAGCCCAGAGTCCAGAAAGGTTAGGACTAGTAGATGGAAGAACGTGGGCAGACACCATCATAAACCGAGAAGGCCAAGGATAAGGAACACTGGGAGGCAGACCATGGTCACAGAGAAAACCCAAGAACAGAAAGTTTGTCCACAGCAGTCCCAGTGCTCAGAAAGAAGAGCCCAGCAGCGGGACGGGTGGTCTCCAGTTGTCCAGGAGGCAGGAGCCCAGTTGTCTGACACAGGTGGAGACTGGCAGCTGAGAGAGGCCATGGGAGTATGGGCTTGCACCAAGAATAGTGCCTTCCTAACTTCTAGGGATGTGAGTGGCACATTGCCACTTTGTGCAGAATGCAAATGTGTTTGCATTGTTAAGAAGCAAAGAAGAGGCACATCCTATTGATGAAAGTCAGTGAAAGTCAGACTTGAGCTAAATGTAAATTAAACCCAAGGGAAATGGGTCATTTCCTAACAGTTAGAGCCTTCATCTGTGTATTTCACTTCACAGACGGTGAAAGGAAGAAAAAACAAAGGTGTTGTCTGGTAACAACCAGCCCAGGCCAGGAGGCAGGAGCTGAGTGCGGACAGGTATTATGCAAGCAATAAGTTCAAGAGACAGGGAATTACAAAGCCATGGAGGAATTCTCAGAGTGACCAGACTTTTCCCAAAAAAAACCCAAAGGGATATTTTCAATGTTAGCTTGCATAAATGTATACATTTTCATTTACTTGCTGGCTATGTTAAAAGTCCTTTAGCTCATGGTACCAGCAATGCATTAATGAACCATGGGCCAGCTTTTCCCAAAGCAGTCGTTCTGTGTTTGAGTGGACAGAAAAGAGAAGAAGGTGCGTAGTGGTGGCCTCAGGGAAAAGCCTGTCTGCCTGGGTGGACTGTGCAGGCCAAGGACAGGCAGAGACTTGGTGCATCCAAGGACGCGATTACCAGGACAGGAACAAATTCTACAAATAGGGACATCTGGCTGCCCTCTGATCACGTCAGTCTGGGCTTTTGAGGGCAATGTGTGAGATGCAAAGGTGAGAGAAGAGCTCTCTGAAGCAAAGGTGGAAGCAGCCAGGAAGGCTGAGAAGGGCGGTCATTAAGACCAGAAGGGAAGGTGTTGCTGGGCAACAAGCGGAGACTGTGAGTGTCAACAGGAGCTCGGGTGAGTTTGACAGGTTGAGAAAAAGGAGCAGATGTGGTGCTCATCCAAGGTCTGGTGGAGTAGACAGCATGGGGGGTGGGGAGCGGAGATTCTTAGAGCACAGGAGGGGGTCCGGAACTAGAGGGGCCAGTGCACAGAGAGCCACAGCAAGGGCCAGCAGGGTGACAGGGATGGAGGAGATGTGGAGGCTCCCTCTCATCTCAGGGTGCTAGAGCCCCAGACAAATCAGCAGCCACCAAAACAACTTAGAGCTGGTGGCTTCTGGGTCCTCTGTCTCTGGATCTCAGTGACATTCACAGACAACAGGAAGGTGAGCTTAGCGTCATAAGAGTATAGTTGGGAACTAAGAGTATAGTTGGGAACTTAAGGAAAGAAGGTGAGTTTCCTATAGTCAGAGTGGGGTACCCTAGAAAGTGGGGTACCATAAAGCTGCAAAGTCAGGGGCCTTATGGAAGAAACTGGGGTGAGGCATGGGGAAATGAGCTGGTCAACTTACTCGGTCCACCAATGAGGTGTTAGTGCCTCTCAATTTCAACTATGCTTTCCAGGCAGGGGTGTTCATTTAGGTTGAGTAAAAAGGAAGAAAGATAGCAAAAACACAGATCAGGAACCCAGGTTTCCTCTGGCCAAGGCAGAAAGAAACAAGGCCATTTCTGGCTACTGACCAAGAGCAGAATTAGAACTACCCACTTTCAGGGTCCCTGCCCTCGGCCTGCCTGATCAGTTTCCACCTCCCACTTCATGAACACTGCCCTCATTGCTCACCTCCAGCAGAAATAGCAAGCAGCGAGGAATAGCGTGCCCTCCAAAGGAATGAGCAGTCCTTGGGATAAGGCTAGGACAGGGGTGAAGCAGAAAGGGGAGAGCATCAGCTGAAAGCATAAAGACATCCATGCCTGGAACTGAAAGGGACAGGAAGCCACTGTCATTCAAAAAGGACAGTGCCATTCGGAGAGTGATAGGGCTTCCAGGATCCCCAGAGGAAGACAAGGGGCAGGAGGGGGAGCCAGCCACCTGTAGCTGCTTACAGGACCTGCTCCGTGGAAGAGCACACTTGGGCTTCTCTCAGAGGCATGTGTGATAACTGCTTTTGCCTGGGGATGGACAGTGAGACAAGGAACCCTCTTAGTTGGACAAGGATGCCTTCTGGCTAAAGGGCTTGTACACAGGCTGTCTCCGGAGGTTTCCCTGGCTCTCATGTTCTCTGAAGCATTGGCTCTGGGCTGGCAACTCTGAAGGGAATGTGTTAGTGGCAGAAAGTATCAAGAATTCATGAAGATGCTGGAAATATCCCACGCTGCCTGTCCTACATGGATGGAAGACTCTGTAAGACAAAGTTTTCTGGGGCATGTCATCTGCATTGTACCCACATTTTCAGTGCTTTGAACAGTTCTTAAGGCATTCCATCAAAACAGAGCTGTCCACATACACAGTTCTGAGATAGTTGCATCTCTCCTGAAGTTTCAAACAGAGGCCTGATGTCAGACCTCTCCTAAGCTGGCCTTAAGCTTTCAGGCCTACTTACTCTATGAAAACACTTTCTCCCTTGAAGCATGGCGGCTGGGAGGCTGGGAAAGAGGAAGTTTCTCTTGGTCAGGTAGCTGACATGGGCATCATGAAACTTGTGTTTAGCTCCCTCCATCTTTGAAGGTGTCTGTCTATCCCCTGAGCTAGAGAAAGTTGTATCTTACAGTTTATTAATCAAAAGTCTGTTCCCCAATGAGTCCCTGGTAGGCAACGATGGCGTAGAGAGGCTAGGACAGTAGAGCCTGTGTTCCTTCCAGCATTGGTCTGATGAGGGCTCTGTGATGGTGACACAGCCCAGGATTACCTTCTGACCTCCATTTCTCCTGGGGGAAACATCTGCTCCTTCCATTGGTCTTGCTAACACCCCGGTACAGGCCGCTGCTGGACTAGCTCTCACAGACCTTCCTCTCAGAAGCCAGTCTCCCTCAGTGTCAGCTCTCTTCCCATGCATAGAAAGAATGACTGACACAGAAAACTGCCCTGGCATCTGCTGTGAAGGCTTTCATCTTTTAACAGTCTTTTGTCTTCTTTCAGAATTAGAAAACTGCTTTGAAAATTAGGGAGAGCAACTTTTTCTCTGAAGGCCTGTGACCTAGCTAGATGCCTCCCTGCCCATGTGTCTGTATGTTGAGTCCCTAATACATAGGGAAAGAAAGAAAGTTGCCTTCTCTGCTTGGTGTAGCTGGGTTTAAGCTCATGGTCCAGAGACGGGAGAGTGCTACATTCTAGCCCATGGGCCGTCTTTGCTGTGTGTTACATCTTCATTCTTGTTAATGGTCCACATAGCACTTTTGCTAGTTTGACAATGTAAGGCATTTCAACAAATAGTGCTTAGCCCTAAATCTCACTTTTCCTATACAGTATAATTTGGAAGCTTCTATGTCATATCCATTATCACGATATCTAGTGAAATGGGGAATTTCTTGCTTACTGGAAAGGAAAGCAGCTGTCAGTGGTCAGCCCCGGTCACACTGTAAGTTAGAGCAAACCAGGACACAAGCCTTTTGTCTTGTGTCCTTTTTGTTTTGCTGCTTGAGAATTTTGGTTTGGGTTGGGTTGAGTTGGATTTTTTTTTTTTTTTTTTGACTAGATGTTTTAAAATTGAACCTAGGACCTTGAGTGTGCTATGCAAATGCTGAGCAATTGAGCTATATATCAACTGTAAACTTCCATTTTCTCATGGCAGATGAAGTAGCTGTAGTGCCCACATGTGTTACTGTGTAGGTTCAGTACAGGCTAAGTGGTGAGCATCACTGTCATCCATCCCCAGGCGTAGGTTACAGGTCTGGTCATCTCCCTGAGTCTGTGGCTCTGAATGACACATGCTCTTAAGTAGAGCAGCCATGGCCCAAGTCCAAGGCATCAGCACCCTTGGGTTGCTCTGTGAATGGGCTTCCCTGGGGGAGGGGGGATTGGAAACAGGTGGCTGTGGTGATATATTGTATATTTAATAAAATCAGCCTGGAAGGTCAGAGTGGTGACTCACGCCTTTAATCCCATCACTGAGGAGACAGAGATCTTTCTGTATTTCTGAGTTCCAGGCCTAACAACCAAACAGTAGTAGCCCACACCTTTAATCCTAACTCTAGATTATGATGCAGAGTTCAACCCATAAGAGAAAGGACTTGGAGGAGAAGATATTTAAGGCAGAAAAAGGCAGACAGTCAGGCATTCTGTAGCAGCCACCATCCAGGCTGAGGACTCTTGAAAATGACATTTACCCTGTGTGACCTGAGAAGTTGGCAGGTACTTTCTCCATAGGCAGTTTCTGTTTGTTTGAGAGAAAGGCCTGCCAGCCCGCAACACTGTCCCTCTACTGACCAGGAAGAAGTAGCGTCAGGCGACCTGGCTCTCTGTAAGGCCCATCACAGACCCAGAAGCACCTGGGCCAGGACAGGCTCTGAAATGCAAACTGTGTGGTGCCCTGTATCATGGGTCTTTTTTACTTCATCTGAAGGAAACAATCAGAACTGACTTATTCTGATCTTTGCTCTGGAGTCTTAGGTGACCAGTTACTGACAGCCAAGTTCCGTCTCAGTACTTAATTATGACTGCTTTTTTTTTTTTTTTTTTTTTTTTCAAATCTGGCATACTCTACCCATACTATCTATTCTTAGAGATTCTGTTTCACTGTCCCTATACAACATGCCAATGAGGCTCCTCTGCCTGCCTGCCACAGAGGAAGCCTCCCTGGCTTGGGCCAGATGTGAAGTTCCTTGCCTGGGTTGGTCTGTGTCTTCGTGTACTAATCTCAACTCCATTCTCTGTTCCCAGGCTCTGGGTCTTAGCCCTGATGCTCTGTCTTTCTGAGGCCTCCCCAGCCCACTGCTTGCCTTTGAACACAGACTGAGGGTTTGGCTGCCACCATGAGAAAGTGGCCTTTGGGGCTTCCTGGACCACTGGTCCCAAACCCTCTTGTGCCTGTTTGCTTTCCCTGATTTGCTGTGGGCTCTTTGGACCATGTCAGCCCCACTTGTTTTCTAGACTTGCAAAAGAAACTTAAAACTTTTAGGCCCAGGGACTGGAGAGATGGCTCAGCGTTAAATGCACTGGCTGCTGCTCTTCCAGAGGTCCTAAGTTCAATTCCCAAAAAACACATGGTGGATCACAAACATCTGGCATTCAGGCAATGCAGGCAGGACACTGTTTATATAATAAAATAAATCTTTAGCAAGAACCAAAAAAAAAAAAAAAAAAGCTTTTGGGAAGACATTGTTCATGGGAGGTTCTCTGTGGATAGCAGATGGGAGTCCACAATGGGCATGTGGCAGGTGTGTGCCTTCAAAGCTTACCCTCACCAATGAGTGGAGTGAACTGCAGACCTAGAATCCCATCACAGCTAATCTTAGCTGTGGCCAGGTAGGAACAGGGTGGGGGACAGCTGCACCAGGAGTCCCAACTGCATCACTTCTGAGGCCACTATTGAACTAGGAGTCTGATATACTCAAGTGGTTACAAGAAAACATGCTCCATTTTTAGAGAGTTTAGGGTGAAATGTCACAATGCCTGTGTGTATAATAAGTTCTCACCCTCCCCAATAGATGGGGTAAGCCAGTGTAGGAGAAAGTAGCAGCAGTGAGATGGCCCAGTAGGTGCTGCCACCGAGTCTCAACCTGCGCTCAATCCTCAGGACCCGTGTGCAGAACAAGGAAAAGGGTTAGCATCTGTTTGCTAACTTATGCTGCTGTTGGCTTTTCAGCCTTTCTGCTTTCTGAAGGTTTGAAATTGTGCTGAACAGGGAAGCCCAGTATGGCACCGTAAGGGGACTAGAGAGTATTATGCTGGCCCTGGGCACCTGCTCCAGGAAGACCTGCCTCTAATTATGGCAGGTCCCACACAGCTGGACTAGAACAGTGAGTGACCTTGGGATTGGCAGCAGGCTAAGGCACAAATCCTACAGAAGAAGCAAGAGAGGCCTAGAGCACAATCTGGGGAATGCCAACACTCAAGGGACAGGCAAGAAATAATCCTCGGGAAATCAGGCTCTGATCAGGCATGCAGACTCCACAGCTGGTCCTTGTAGAGGGCTTTGGGCATAACTTGGCCAGATCCCAAGTCCCCGTGCCCACAGCCCTCTCCCGTGCATGCAGGGATTTGGCCAGCCCTGTTCCCTGCCCTGTCTGTGCAGGAGGAGGAGCTCAGACAGCAATGTTTCTCTTGGCTAAGCACCAGGAGCAAACACAGCTTGAATTAGAGCATAGTTTCCATACAAAGGACTGGGACCCCAGGGTAAGTTGCCTTGCTTCTCTGGGCCTCAGTTTCTTCTGCTGTGGAGATGATGATGATCATCGTCCGGCACCAGTGAGGTAGTGAGGATTACAGCTGTGTAATGACGAATGTTATACCTGGGTTCTTAGCGGAAGTGGAAAGTGTCCCCTTTTCATGTGTGTCAGGTGACTATTCCCAGGGGACAAGAAAGTGGCCCAAGCTAATAACAACGTGATTTGCTGAGGGAAATCTCAGGGGATGGTGCACACCTGCATATGCATGTGTGTGCGGGCTCACACACACACACACACACACACTCACACATATACACACACAGGCTAAGAACTGACTCTTGATTAGATCCATAATTGAAATTCTGGCCAGTGTCCTTCAAAACGCAGCCGAAGCTGCTGACCTATACCTAGCCTAGCCAATAACACGGATGTAGTCTTTCTTCATAAATAAATAAACTCTGCCCTCCTTCCAGAAGCCCAGGGCTCTGCAGGTTCTCTCTCATCCTCTGCACTAGGCTGCCAGATCTAGGGGCTGGAACCAAAGCTCAAGTGAAGGGTCCCTGCAGACCTCCCAGAACCAACTAGAAGCAAAATCTGCTTCTTCCTGAGGACAACATGTGTGTTTGCAGGCCTTTCACAGCAAGGCAGGTCAATCCAGTTATAACTGGTCTCTAATTAGAACTCCCAAGGCTTTAGGTTCCTTACCTGCCAATTGTGTCTTATACAAAAGAAGCAAATACACTTCTGCCTTTGATAAAAGTCACCGGCTTCCTGCTGGTAGCAGCCCCTCCAGGCACCCCATCTCAGTCAGATACCTGCGTACCCACCCGCAAGCATGACAGGGACACCTCTGGCTGCCAAGAAGTAGCTATAGAGAAGTCAGGCTCAGAAGGTCATGCTGCTGGCAACCAGCTGGAAGCTGCATAAAAGAGTTAGCCATGTTTCCAAGGTGATAGTCCTGGGGAGATACCATAAAGCCCGGGGCCACCTAAAGGAGTGCTCCATGCTAGAAAAAGTGCGTTCTTGTCCTCTGTAGTCTCGGTGCTGAAGAAAATTGGATTTTTGTGTTGTTTCCCTCCACCCTCAAGAGGGCAGCATGGTTGGGACAGTGGTGTTGGTGTCTGGTGGCTCCAGTGTCACCTGGAGGCACACCAGCAGTGTCAGCTGCATTTGGAAGGGGACTGGTCCACTTAGCCAGTGCTGGGGCCTCAGGCAGCTCCTAATGATGAGGAGACTCCCACAGAGCATCCTGGGCCCACCAAGCACAGCCTTCCCTAACTCACAGCCATTGCAGCAAGCCCACGTGGGCGGCATGAAGTCAGCCTTGGTGGGAGGACTCGAACTGTAGAGAATGGCAGTGGCGCATGTCTGGGCTGCTTTCTTCCAGAGGGCCCGTTTAGCTGGTCTATCACTCGGGCTCACGGGCCAGTTGGGGAAGCAGAGGCAGGAGAACAGTGACCATGGAAGAGAGGAGCACTCTAGGCAACGCCCCAGGATTCGTGTGCAGAAGGTGCCATAGCACAAGCAGACAGCACGCCTGCCCTCTGGGTCGAGGTGGGGCGGAAGGAAGCCAGGGTAGGAACAGCAGAGCTACCTGGGCCAGAAAGAGTGGTGGCTGGGAGTACACACACCATTTGAAGCAGAAGAAACACCAACTAGAACCTAGCTCTGATACACACTGGAGTCTGTGTGACCAGGACATGTCATGCTTCCTCTATAGTACAGAAGCATTCATGCCAACCTCTTACCTGCCCTCGGGGATACAGACATGGTCAGGTACAAGTGCCTGAGCTCAGTGCCTGCCCTTCTCCCACTCAAGGCAGCAGTGAATGTCACATGGGGATAAGAGATCCCCAGACCCCGGAGGAGACAGGTGTGAGGTCTCCCTGTGGGGTTACCACCTCCATGTTCTTTAGGAAAGAGGGGGCTGCTTTCCGCCAGATGTCCAGTCCGAGAACAAGAGTTGCCTGGCACAGGATTATAGAGCAGCTGATCCTGGATCAGCCAGTGCCCGCAGGTCACCTCTGGGTGTGACCATCCAGGTTAGAGCACAAAAGAGCCATTACTGTACCTGGATCTCTAGGTTGTACATGTCACAGTGAGCAGGAATGTTAGAGGGTGTTTTAATTTATTTTAATATTCCAGTCTCCTCCAAGTCATTGTTTAAGCCCCAGGGAGGACCCATTTTAAGCTTCTAAGAAATCAGGCATGCTCAGTGTTGGTCATCACCTATTTCATAGCAGGGACCATATACAAATGAGCTGGTCCCTCACCGGCAGGTGAAGAGCACCTCCCACGCTCTCAGCACTGCCTGGGAACTCTTGAGGAGAAGCCTCTGATCTTGATGCTGATTTCTTCTACACTGAAGTGAGGGATAAGAGCTCAATGTGGGGGAAGTAAAGTGCCTGCTGGTCTCTGTTCTCTCCAAGAGCTCTGCAGAGGAAACCCCTACACAGCCCATCATCCCCTGCTCTTCACTAGATCCCAGCCGGGTCGATATCTTAATTCTCTACCCTGGGCCTGAGTCGGAAGCACTAGGAAAGAAGTTTATTCAAACTAACAGTGAAAGTGCTTCCAGGCCAACTGGCTGTTTCTCTTTCCTTGGTGAACCGCGGCTTTCCCTACAGTGGTGTACCAGCAGCGCCAGCGTGGGGTGAGGAGAGGTGGAATGGAGCCTAGCGCTGGCCAGTGAGGTCCATTCCTCTTTTCCATCCAGATATAGGATTATGCGTTGTCTTGTTATTTTAGGGATAATTTTTCCAAGACTAATCATTTTCAGACCCCCCTTCATCGGAAAATGTCTTATCATTTCTGTTTGTTCCTGTTTAAAAATGGAAAAATTATTCCTGCCAGACCCTGGCAGAGATGGGGAAGGTACTGGCCAAAGTGAGCACATCCACCCTGGCAGGTAGTAAATCATCCCTGTGTTTGTATCCCAGTGAGTCAAATGATCCCACATGGAACCAGCACCTGCAGGCCATCCTCTTTGGTTCCGTAGATTGAAAAGACTATGGGGAATGCTGAGGCTTTGTGTCCTCTGAGCAGCCCTGTTGCAGCTGGCATTCTCCATTTGAAGTTCAGATGGGGCCCAGGGAAGGGTGTGGAAGCTGACTTTCCTGTTTAAAGGGACCATCATCATCCCCACTTCCCACACAGCATGCTGCACGGGGCCCAGAGTACAGTTGGCACAGAAGCTGGACAAGAGAGGTGATGGGCAGGTCTAGGACATGGTACCCATTTCGTAATCATCTATGAGATATTTATAACATACCAAAAATGTCCTAGGGGCTAGAATGGCTTGTAATTAACAGCATGCATTATCTGGACACTGTAAGTTACAGGGTGGAAAGTGAATAAACATGGCCTCTGCCACCAAGAGCCTGGGGCTCCCGGTCCAACAGCTGGTGGCCTCTGCTCTGGGCTGTTGACTTCTTTCCAAGTTTCCTATAAATCCTGGAACCTTCTGGTACTCAGTGAGCCCAAGCTTGCTCATCCACCTGCTCCTGAGAGGGCAGAAATCCCGGGAGCCCATGGGGCTACATTTAGCCTCACTCTAGCCACTCTGTGTGCAGAAGGGAGCAGAACCGCCCACCCCTCCCCTGGCCATATGTGGAGAGCTCAGCCCCAGGCTCTGCTGTGGCACTCAGGTGCAGTGTAGGGCAGACTCCCTGAGCCCCTTTCTCGTGCCCAGCCTCTTTCTCAAGAAGCCTTCCTGGTCACATCAGCCACTACTTCTCAAGTCCTGGGACAGCATACACATTGAGTATGTAATGGTGCTCCCCAAATATGTGCTGCTCTGAAAATAGGATTTAAAGAAGAGGCTTTACTAATCATGTTTTCTACACTGGATGAGTGAGACGCTTAGAGAAACAAGACTCAGTCTAGGTCTGCCGTTGGTGGAAGGTCACACGGGGTTGGAGAGAAGGGACCCTGTCCACTGGGCTGCTCCCAGCCCTGCCTTCCACCCAGGCATCTCACTAAGGTTTCTGGATCCAGGATTTTGCTTGAGGTGTTTGGTGGGAAGTGGTCGGAGTACAGAGAGCATCCACAGAGGCTTCCTCCTATGAGAATAGGTTGGCATGGGGCTAGGCACTACAGTTTGGATAAATTATGCTACTGTGGGCTCATTTATTTGAGTACTTGATGGCACTGTTGGGAAACCCTAAGGAGGAAGTAGAGCTTCACTTGTGGCTGTGGTCACTGGAAGTCAGCCTTAAGGGCAATAATAGTTCACCCCTCTGCTTGCTAGTCTATCAAGATGTAAGCAAGCGCCCTCATGTTTCTGCCTCCACAGCCAAGAGTCCCTGCCTGCCACCGCCATGCCTTCCCTGACATGATCTATACCTTCAAACCTTGAGCCAAACTAAATCCTGCCCCTAAGCTTCCTCTCTGGGTTAGGGCTGTGATGAAGAGGACTGCACCAGGGATATGCTGGACTACTGGGAGGGAAGGCTTGGGCCACCATACTAGAGGTGGGGGTGGGGTCTCTCCGACCCCCACCCTAAGGCCTGTAACCCTAGGAACCCGTCAGTACTGCTTCTGTGATGCTGGTTACATGTACATTCTTGTGAGCATGGCAGGTCCATAATTGGAAGCCCCCTGTCCTCCCCATGCTGATTTATTGTGTATCAAATGAAGATTGCCTGAAGGGCAGAGGGCAGAGCCACCACAGTTAGCCACAGGGGTCAGACAGTGGTGACACACACCTTTAATCTCAGCAGTCGGGAGGCAGAGATCTGTCTGGATCTCTGAGAGTTTAGACAGCCTGGAGTACAGATTGATCCAGTCCGGGAGAGAAACAGCCAGGCAGTGGTGGCTCACACCTTTAATGCCAGCACTAGGGAGGTGAAGACAGGAAGTGATATGGCTGGGGAGAGAAGGGAACATGAGGGGGGAGGGGTTCAGCCCCTCCATTTCAGCCTTTGGGTTCCCTCCCTGCTTGTCCCGTCTTCAGTCTGGGCTCTGTGGAGACAGGATCTTCCTATGTGACCTGAAGATTCAGTTGTCAGAAGTTTCTCTAGCAGCCTGTTCCTCTGTCTCTCTGCTCTTTCAGCTTTTCCCCAATATCTGGCTCCAGGTTTTTATTATAAGACTGGTTAGGATTCGGGCATCACTCCGCAGCCAAGGCCCTGAGGTTGTGACATCTGTGCATGTCGTCTCTGCTGGAGGAGCTGGGCCTCTGATGTGGGCCTGCTGAAACCATGTCTACAAATGGGTCCCAGACAGCAGTGCCTCTGCACACTGCCTGGGGTGGCACACCACCTTCCCAAACAGGCAGGGACAGAAGCCTCCTGTGGGGGCAGATAGGCCCCCCCTCCCCCGGGGGGAATAATTAGCTCCACTTTCCACTGTGTGTATAGCTTGGGACTGCCCTGCTTTGTTGTTTCTGCCTGGCTTGTTATTGGTGACGGTAGATAAAAATAAATAAATAAATAAGTCAACCAGGGAGATATATAAATAAGTCAACATGCGTCTCCTGCCTATTGCCAGCGGAAAAGTACCAGTCAGGGCAGCCAGGCAGCACCCACAGAATAGGACACACTGGCTAGGGAATGGCAGTCGCCATAGCATCAGGACCAAATCACTTCTCTCCTAAGAGCAAATCAGGCTGAGCCTATGAGCTCATCCCATTGCAGCAAAGCGGTTGGGGGAGGGGCAGTGAGAGGCTCAGTTTGGACCATTACCTCGATCTGCCTCCAATTTCAGAGTGCAGCCGATGCCCATCCCCTCTTCTTGCTAAGGACCCAAGGCTTCCTTGTCACTTCCTTCACTACCCTCCTTCCCCATCAGTGGCTCACTGCTGTCCTCTGATGCTGCTTAGGATTGGCTGGCTGGCCTAACTCTTCCTCAATTGGGTCAGCAGGCAGAGCTGCGGAGGTGCTGATGCGGTGCTTCTGTGCTGACTGGTGGTTGAATTTGTAAGCTTCATGCCACAGACTGCTGCCAGCAGGAGCTCCCTTGGTGCTGGGATTCCCCACAGCCCCCTGCCTGGCTTCCAGGGTCCCTGCCTGCAGCAGCACTAAGCACCTGGTGCTCAGACTGAGTATTCCCTGTCTCAGGGCCAGGGGGCAGCACTCAGACTGGCTGGGTATGGTTTTTCCAAGGCAGCATGATCCCAGAGAGGAGCTGAGACAGAGTCTTTCCATTATAAGAGCCACATCTCCCTTTCTTGACTAGCAAAATCATTACACATTTATTTCAGGGTCACATCAGGGTGTCTAGGGCCAGGGCAGTGCGTCAGGCAAAGTGCCTGCTTCAGACATCGGTGTAACAGTGACACCCTGCTCCTCTGCCTCATTGCTTTCTGATTGGGCTTTGACTGGTTAGTAAGTGACCTCATCCTCTCGAGAGCCAGGCACCTGTCTTGGGTTGATGTATCCACTAGGAGGAATTGGATGCATATGGGATCTCCTGTCTCAGAGCTACCGTGGGGTCATAGCACTCCCCCACACAGTTAAGTGGTCATAGACCCTAAGCTCCAGCCTTTGCATCCATTCAGGGAGTGGGTAAGAGAGTTGTATCTTGTCATGTGGATGCTGTCCTGTAGCTTTCCGCCTGTAGCAGGCATTGTTTCTGCACACTTCAAAGGACAGCCCTGCTCTGCTCAGGACACGGGGTCAGGGCAAGACCCATAGCAAGTTCACCCTCCAGGCCTGCACCTATACCCTCAGGTAATAGGAAGTATGGCCCCTGTGTCAGTCTGTGCCCTTGAGTCTCTAGGAAGCCTGTGGTCACATGGTGCAGGCACACTGGTACTGAGATAACCCAGTGCTCCGTGCACATTTATGGATGGAAGGAAAGAGCTAGAAGTTGTGGTTGTAGCAGAGTGGGCAGAGTTCCCTCCTGGGGACACAGATACCAGAATGTTCCACAGCTCACTTCTGTGATTCCAACATAGGGTAGTTAGCTGGCTTTCTACCTTCATGGGTTCTATGTCCACAGATTCATCCAACCATGGGTTAAAAGTCTTTGGGGGCCAGGATACATCTGTCAACCTTTTCTTACTGTAAGTATTTCAGTATGCCAGCCAGCATACAGTATTTCCATGGCAATGGATGCAATGCATGATGTAGAAATGGCCTTCCTTCAGAACCCTGAAGATGGACCAGGAGTGGGTGTGAGAGGTTATTGGATCTCTTTGTTCCTCTTCCCAACCAATGAGACCACACTGAGTAAATCTTTTTCTGGACATAGGTGATAAGCAAACAGTGCATTATCTGTACCAGGGATTTCAGCCTACTGATTATTGGGGACTAATCTCCCCAGAGATCCTGAAGATCCTGGCTTCCACCATGCCACCCCACCCATAAAATAAGGATGCTGGCCCTTAGGGTGATCCTGTACCCTACCCTCCACACCCCCCAACTGCATCCTGAACATCTTCCGTGGGAGAGGACAGGCTTCGGGGTACCTCAGGCCTTGGAAGTGGCTAGCCAGTCAGCTGTGGTCCCTCCCAAACTGTCCCAGTGACTCCCAGTTCTCTAAAAGGCACCAGAACCTATAGATATATTGATACTAGTGCTGAGCACCACCTTTCAAGGAAATTAGGCCAGAGGAAATTGAAGGCCTGGGCTGAACAGGCCCTTGGGCTTCCAGCCAGACTTCTGCCATCCCACCACACCCCATCCCTGCCACTATCAACTGCCTGAGAGCCCATCACCCCAGCATGTCTAATTGCAGAACACAGTTCAAACATTCTGAAAGAAAGCTGCTTTAAAAGATTCCACTAGTCACAAGCCTTTAAAAAATATTTAAAAAGGAAAAGCCATCTTCATGTCTTCCTGAGGCTTACTGGTGACTTTCTCTGAACCCACAGTGAGGCCTCCTCCTTTGAAGATCTACATGATGTAGAATGCAGTCATCTAGAGAGAGGGTTGAATTTACCGTGCCTGGAAGGCCAGAGGGTCGGGACAGAGGAAAGAAGAAAGGGCACTGATCCACATGATTTCAGCAGAGCAGAGACAGAAAGGCTCAGTGGGGTCCATTGAGGGCTACAGGGGACAGACTAGCTGCCTGCTGAGGAGACAGCAGAAACCCAGACCCCTGTCGGCTGAGAACTGTGCTCTCTGTAGCCGGTTGGCTCCAGGCTGCCAAAGGGAAAAGGTCTGTTTGCTTCTGAGTTAGATTGATGCTGGAAGGCCTAGTCTCCAGAAGGCACATTTCTTCAGTTAAAGCACTGGACCTGGAAAAGGAGCCCCATGGGAGAGCATCTTCCAGCCCTCAGATGTCATGTGAGCAGAGGCCTGCCTCCTGCTGTTCGAAGTCCTGTGGGGAGGGAGAGCTGCAGTGGTCTGCACTAAGTGCCAAGATCTCTGACCCTCTTCCCTGCCTTGCCTACCATATCCCAGGGCTGACTAGGGGCTGCCTGTTGGAATATTTGTTATAGTTAGCTTGAAGGAAAGAGATGAGGAGGAGGCAGCTGGCATTCAAGCTGGTCTCTAGTGGGGGAGGGTGAAGGGCAGAGGCCAGAGGAGTTAGAGGTTACCTTTAATGTGACCCTGGCCCTGTCCATCATGGCGGGGAAAGGCCACAGGCACCAAGCTTGACCGTTCGTCCATCCATCACTCGGTGCAGAGCTCTTTCCTCAAGCCCTGCTGATCTTTGGCAGAAGTCCCGCCCTGCAGTGCGACAGGGCGCTGGCAGCTGGCATCTCCCTCCTGTCCTCTGTCTCCTGCAGCATCTCCTCCACTGCCCTTCAGCCCAAGTGTCCAGAGCAGAACTTGAGGTGCCCTTGCTGTTCTGGAGGCCACCGAGGATGGAGGCAGAAGGCTGTGTTCTAAAGAGAAGGCTGCATGCAAACACGCTGGGTACCCACTGTCTCTGCATCTTCAGTGGGCACAAGTCTGTCAGGAAGGCCTGTGGGTAAACTGGATCAAAACTGGTTAAACCGCCTCAAGCTGGAAAACCAGCCCCACTCTATTCTGAAAGATGATAGGGTCCCCTGACCTCTGCGGTTCTCCAGGGAGCCAAGTGGCAGTGTGTAATCCCCTCCTGCAGGGTGCCCTGGTGGGCATGGGCAGAGGATTGCAGGCAGGTGACTGGGCTGAGGACCCCTGGCATTGAGCCAGCCTTCTGGGCTGCCATAATTATCCTGGACATGTGCACTCGCCCGTCCTCTGCTCAGAGCAAAGGAAAACATGCCAGCCTAGTGAGCACCAAGCTTCACCCATGCTGCTGGGATCAGATAGGGAAACTGATCCCACTGTCACCCACAGGTGTCGTTCAGTCCCTTCTATGGAGTCACTGGGAAAGGAAGCAGGGTGGGCTGACCCCTCCCTGAGCTGCATCACAGCGTGCTCATGCCCAGTTCAGACCTCATAGGAGGAGGGCAGCTGTGGTGAGACCGTGTGCTCCACTGCCTCATTCAACCACCCTGCCAACGCCATTGTTCCCCATAGGCCTCCGAGAGTGACTGAGAGTGGCACTGTCAGTCTCTGACTTGAAAGAAGCATTTTGTTTTAAACACACACACACACCCTTAGTCTCTCTCCTTTCTCATTAGTGATGTGTGCTGGTCCTCCTCATCCAAACTGCCATGACTGCACACTTGGCCTATTCCCCTGGCCCCAGCTCTCTACACTGCTTCGCTGACCACCACAGCTGTACCAGCTCTTGAGGGGAGTTGGGGGGGGGGAGGGAAGCCTTCACCTTGTCCTAAGCCAGCCAGGTCAGCGCACTGGTTCCGGTCAGTACTCAGCCATATTCTTGAGGGGGCTTGCTTATTTACTCTCTCTGTCTTGATTCCTTGCCTACCTGGAGGTACAGAGATGATGAAGCCCATCCGGTCTCTGCCCTGTCTCTGTGGTCACCCACAGGAAAGCCCAGTGAAGAAACAGGACTGGAGGGCATTCTCAAAACTCATGTGCCATCTCTCCCAGGACAGTTAAGCAGGCTCTTGAAGTTACCATCAGCTCCCTGCACACTAAAACCTCCCCCAAGCTGCTGGCCCCAGGTGTTTGTCTTCTTGTGGGTTTTGAGCCACCAAACATCACTGCCTTGAGCCGCTTGCCCTAACCCCGCAGGGTTGCCAGTGATGGCATTTCTGACCTACAAGCGGGAACAAAGCTATTAAAAGTCCAGTGAGTGACAGATGGCTATCTGGGGGCGGTGTGGGGAGTGAGGTGGGCAAGAGTCATCCGTACCCTGCCTGCAGAGCGCCCAGTACTCATCCCCAGACACTGCCTGGGAAAAGCACAGCCGGCTGGAGACAGGAGACCTGGCCCCCATTCAGCTGAGCACATGAATTCTTAGCTTGGCTTCTCTGAGAAGGATGTGTTCATGGATATCATCTCCCCATGCCTGTACTCCTGGGACAAGCAATAGACTGTGGCATGCCTTGAGCTCAGCAAATGGTTGCCCCTGCTCTTGGGCAGAGTACCATCGAGATGTCCAAAATCCACAAAGGACCTTTGGCCTTGGAGGCTTCTGACTCTGTGGACTGCCACCTTCCCAGAGCCCCTGTATACTTACTAGGCATGTGGCAAGGTGTTGAGTCTAAGGCAGTAATTACCACAACAAAAAGGCAGACGCTAATTGCCCTTGAACTAGCCAAGTCCATTTTATCACATTTGAAATAACAGGTTTAATTTAATCCTCTATTTCTAATTTGGTGCATCACCAAGATCTTATTTGTATAAAACACCTGATTAGAATAATTACAAGCTTTGGAAGCTTGTCTGCATTTGTGTCTAATGAAAGGGACTAGTGGGAAGCTCCTGTTCCCCCACACTCCGCAAGAACGGGGACCCAATGGTAAGGGCACCCACATGCATCACAGGTCTAGCCTCAGATCACATGGCCAGGCAGGTGCCCTGCTGATGGCACCAATCTGTGGTGGCTCCCCTCCCCCATGGTGATCAGGGATGATGGAGTGGAGCCAGCACCTAACTGGAAGGGGTTGGTGTCATATGACATTTTCACTGCTCAGCACACGTAGGTTGTGTTCTGGGATCATGTCGTCAGCTTCTCTTGCTTCCCTGATGGTGGAGAGCCCATCCTCCTGACCTACCTGTGGTGAGCAGTGGATCCTGGGCTCCTCAGGAAACGGGAGGCCTGGGACTTTGACAGACTAGATTTCCAGCAGGAAGGGCTAGGCTGGCAGACGGGAGGAGACAGGGCTCAGCAGTGTGTCCACTGGCAGCCAGCCTGCCCAACTACGGAAAGTCTGCAGCCCGCTGACAGGAACAGTTCAAGGCTCTGGAGCGAGGCCTCTGGACTTTGCAGAGGACAGTGGGCCTGTGGGCCCAGAATGGGTGCTGGGGATCTGGCCAGAAGGGCTCTTCAAGACCAGGGCAGGGGAAGAAGGATTCTCAAGGCATGGAGGGCTCTGACTCACACAGCCAACTCTTCCACTTCTAGCCATTCTTTTCCTTATTGAGACCATACTGCCGTGGTTCCTACAGTGGGGCCGATCCCCCAGATGGCCTTGGCTCCCTGGGAGGATGGGGAGAGGCCTATCTTTTATTCCCAGAATAGATTGCTTGGGAAGTTCCAAGGTCACCTGAGAGTGACGGCCTGTGTCTGCCTTAGGAATCAGGGCCAGGTCTCTGAAGGGCCAAAACCTAACCACTGGGGAACCACAGAGACACCCCACTCTGCCAGCTACCTAGCCCAGAGGGTGTCAGTCAGCTATACTCATCAGGACTCTGCTTCTCAGACCTTAGGAGGGTAAAGTCCTCTGCCCTGTACCCTCACAACAGGCCGCACCCACATTCAGTAGCTGCCACAGCAAAACAAAATCCTAGCCTAGGGACTACAGGGGCTACTTCAGCAGAGTAAAACCAGTAGCCATTGGCAGGACAGTACCCTCCAGGTCCCCATACTGGCCCACCTTTTGGCTAACAGGACACCCCAGCAAGCCCAAGCAATGGGAGGCAAGGAGTCTTCCTGAGCCATGAATGCATGAGCAAGCTGTTTCCAAGCTGCTGGCCAGAGCTAGAGAATCCTGTGCTTTGAATAGGAGCAATTTCCCAGTCATAGCATGTAAAGGAACAATGCACTAATCAACCAGTGATCAAAGAAAATACAGTGTGGCTACTTGATGCTGCGGGCATACACTGGATGGGCTGTCAGAGAACCCACAGAGCCCCCTGCCATAGCCACAACCTCAGCCTTGGGTCACCTCTTAAAGCCACAGGAAGCCCAGGGACATGGGGGGAAGAGCAGGCATCTTGTTCCCACCTGCAGAGATGTAAGCAGAGAAACCTTTGTGCCTTCCAAGGTGACCTTCCCTTTGTCACTTGCCAGAGGCATGTAGTGTGTCTCCTCACACCAGAAGCTACCCAGTACCCTTATTTCAAGTGTATGCAGAATCATGACATATGGGGATGCATCTGGAGAGATGAAATGGGCCCCCTTTGTGACATCCCACACTGCTGCTTTCTGACATCTCCCAGACCTGCCTGCACCTATCTCTATCAGCTATATGAAAGGTTCAAAGGAGAACTAGAAGGAGAGCACTTTCTAGAAGGAGCAGACAGGGGCTCTTTAGCCCTGGTGTTCTGCTTTCTGGCCCTTGGGGTTGGCAGGTGATAAAGGCAGGTTGTCCTGTTTCTCCTGGAGGTCTGGATTTGAGCACCCCATCCTAGCCAATTCACTGTTGCCTCCATCATCCAACTTCACACAGAGAAATTTGGACAGGCCCAAGAGCAGGGAAGAGGGATTCTGTAGTGGTCCGTTTGCTCCCCAGAGACAGTACTCTGGAGCAGCCATTTTTGCTTACTTGAAAAGTTGGAGCCACGTGATGTTGGAGCAAGTTGGCCGCAGAGTTCACTGCCTTTCAGATAGTGAGTGTCCCTCCGCCTAGAACATACTGGGTTTGCTCATGCCTTCTGAGATGGCTGTGATGTTCTCCCCTAGGAAATCAAATGCACATAGGACAGCTCTGGTCATGTCGCAGACCGTGGGCAAGCGTTTGCTAGCTGTACAGTAGTGGCTGTGTGGCGGTACTGATCCCTTTAGGAAGGTCAGCCCCGGGCTGAACCTTTCCCTGTTCCTACCTGGTTCTCTTACTCTCTGGGAGGGATGGGAGGCTGAGAAGAACCCAGGTGTACCGGGAACAGCTCTCTGGGATGGCCTGGCTGCCTCTGCCATGCCCACCACTTCTCCATTTCTTCCTCTTCCTCTTTTTCTCCCTCCTTCCTCGTGAGCCCTGCCTTCCCAGAGCTGGGGTCCTCCCTTCGCTAACCCCCAGCAGAGGACCTCTACAGGGTTCCTTGGCTGTCATCCCATTGACCACCAGCTGTTCCCAGCAGGTGACTCAGAGCTCAATACAATCTTTTAGGCACTTGCAGATCACATGTCCCAAGGAGGAGTCAGCTGAAGTTGCCTAGATACTACCTGCCGCAGGCATCTATTTCATGAGTGTCCTGAGAGTGAGCACCATCTGCCCCTGGTCATAGTGTCATTATCTGCACGTGGCTAAGGCCACAGCTGCCACTGTTAATGCCACTGTGCCTGCCACTTTTGCCCCTGAAACCTGACCCACCATTCTTGGCCAGTGGTAAAGTACAATTGGAAGAGCAAGTTAGGCCCTCCTTGGGGGAAACACAGGCTGTGTGTAGAAGGAACAGACTTAGTGGGAAAGTTAGGGCTAGATTTGAGTGATGTCAGGTCATGCTGCATTTCTAGGTGAAAAATTGTCCACCATAAAGATGGCCATGCACACCTGGAGATTCACTCTAAGTACAGTCTGACTCCCAAAGGGACTGACCAAAGGGTTGTCACATTTGTCTGTAATAGCTCAAGGCAAGATGGTCAGGAAATACTTAAAAGCAAAAGATAGAGAGGAAAGCCTGTGATCCTATTTATTAAAATGTGACTCATGGTGTGGAAACTCAAGCAGCATGATGCTGACACAGAGGGTAGCTATGTAGCTCACTGGAACATAGTAATGGCCCCTGTTTCCTCCTCCTGCCTTCTTATGACAGACCAGTGCCCCACAGAGTGAACAGCAGGCAGGTTAAGCCATTTTGTGTTTTACAGACAGCAGAAATCCAGGTCTGGCTGCTAAGACAGAGTAAACTACTTAAAACTGGACAAGTCGGTACACAATGAGCGTAGTCCTGTGGGGGCTTAACTTTCTAAGCAAGGGAGTGACACTCCCTCCAGATTTATAGGTATTCTTGAATTTAATTTAAGTGCCAAGAGCTTGGGGGCCTGGAGCATGATCTAAGTTGAGAATGTTTATTGCCTTTGCACAGGGACCAGGGTCAGGTCCCGGCATCCATACAGTGGCTCACAAGCAACTCTAGCCTCAGTTCCAGGGACTCTGTGGGCTTCTGAACACACCTGGTGCTCATAACCTCACATGAGAGCACACACATACACAAACATAATATATAAATGTGGGAGGGAAGCCTTGGTTCAAAGGAGATGATGGCAGCACAATCTGAAGGGCCCTAAAGAACGCAGGGGATGCAGGCAACCTCAGTTATTAAGGAAATGCAGATCTCACTAAGGAGGACCATTCTACACTGATCCTAGCACAAATAAAGAGCAAAGATGGAAGGTGGTACCTGCTGGCCTCCAGAGCGCCAGACCAGCAAAGCTGACCCTCGCAGAAAATGTACAGTAGGCTTCCGAACTGTAAAGGAGTCATGACCTCTGCTTGCCACTTTGGAGGCATTTACCCTAAAAAGACTCTGAATAAGTGAAGGCCACTGTGAAGGATGCTGTCGACACTGGACTCCCCCACCCCTCATCCTCACCACTGTGAAGGATGCTGTCGACACTGGACTCCCCCACCCCTCATCCTCACCACTGTGAAGGATGCTGTCGACACTGGACTCCCCCACCCCTCATCCTCACCCACATCAGTCTCTTCGTGTCCATTTATGAACAGACCATAGGGATTCTCATTAAATCCATCTTACTAAAGGCTGTCAGAGGTTAGCAGACTGACAGCCTGGTCAGGAGTAGCTGCACATGCCTTTGGAAGGCAGAGGCAAGGGCGTTATAACAAATCAGAGGTCAGCAGAGTCTACCAAGAGAAATTCCAAAAAGAACAGAGGAACACTTTCTGGAAAGATGGCCATGACTTTTTTTTTTTTTTTAAACTTTATTTATTTATTTATTTGCCTTGGTCTGGAACTACAGACAGTTGTTAGCTGCCATGTGGGTGCTGTGAATCGAACCCGGGTCCTTTGGAAGAGCAGACGGTGCTCTTAACCCCTGAGCCATCTCTCCAGCCCCCGGCCATGACTTTTTAACATTCAAGAGTAGAGGTTGGCCATGACCTCAGTGTCTCTCCACATGAAGGAAAGGCTAGTTATATGAAAGTGTGGCCATTAGATAAAAAGGCACTTACTGACCTGTACAACTGGGACACGTGGCTATGATCAAATGTTTGGGGATCAACACATACACCCCACTAATGCTGAAAGGTGACTGTGCAAAGCTGAGCAGGGCTAAGCACTGGACATTAGCATAGGCGCTTGATTAAGACCAGGGACCAGGTAAATGTTTTTCAATGTCATGAGTAGTGATACCACAGATGACAGACATCCTCCCATATAGGCTGATATCAGCTAGAACACAGCAGGTCAGCCATGCTGGGTCACTATAGACCTTTCCAATTAGTTGATTCTTGATACATTTTCAGATAAACCATATAAAATTACCTTTTGTTTAGTTTATGATTTGGGGGTGGTGTGGTTCTTTTTCAATTTTTTTTTTTTGGCAGGGGCAGGGGTAGGGGTGTGTGTTCTTTGCTTTAACGCGGGGTCCCAGGATGTCTTTACACACACTTGCTAGGCTGAAATTGCCATGTTTGTAGTTCAAAGGTTGAATGGATTTCAGCAATTTCATGTGGTCAAACATTGTCTTAAAGTCTTGCCCCTAAGCCCAGGAGTTGGTGAGAATTTGCTGTGTGCCTAGAATAAGAGATGCATTCCTACCTCCAGGGTAAGTACCTGGCGCTCCTTGAGTATCTGGCTCTGTCTCCACAGGCCCTGGTCCTTCACCAGCTGGGACGCTACAGTCTAGCTGAGAAGATCCTCCGGGATGCAGTGCAGGTGAACTCCACAGCCCATGAGGTCTGGAATGGGCTGGGCGAGGTCCTCCAAGCTCAGGGCAATGATGCAGCAGCCACCGAGTGCTTCCTGACGGCCTTGGAGCTGGAGGCCAGCAGCCCTGCTGTACCCTTCACCGTCATCCCTCGAGTGCTCTGAGAGGGCCACCTGCCTCACCTGCCACACGGGCCCCGGATGCTCCATCCAGATGGCCAGCGCAGACGGATCTGCAGCACCAAGGCCTTGGGTGGATATTGACCACAATGGAGTAACCACGCCAACCCTGAATCATTGCTCTCCCCTCTAGCATTCATTTATTCTTGTTGTTTTTGCCAGATCCATGATCATTTTCTGAATCTACTGATGTCATTCAAAATGGATTATGTGCCATATTCAGTTAGCTGTCACCCGGGTGTTAAGTAAAATGATTATGGACTTAATCAGCGAATGTAGAAGAATATATTCCAGGTTCAAGTTGAGTGGCAGGACAGATTGTTTTTATCAGTGCTGGAATGAAAGCAGCTGCCCTGTCTCCATCCTCTCCGCCACCTCCCCTGCCCTCCCTTGGCCCAAAACCAAATGTGAATTTTCTGTTTCCCACCTCAGTCCTCGCCCATGCCAGGACACCAGCTGACAACTGTCCCATGTGGTGAATCACTGTTCTCTACTGTTCCAGAGCAAAGCCTGAGTCTAAGAATATTTATATTTTACCAATATATGGCTGTTACAAGAGAAGGAAATATGAGTTATTTAAGTTTAACTTTTTTATGTGAATTCAGAGTTTATTTATCGATGGAAATATGTACAAAGATGCTTCGAATGGAATATTTACCGACATTCCTTATACCTGAGACACTTGGATAAACAGGAAGATGATGTTAATAAAAAAAGTGATTTTTAAATGGACCCTGGCTTTTGTCTTTCACAAAGCTGGCACGCCAGAGACCAGCTATTGGCTCATCCCAGTCTGGGGCTGGCTCTCAACAGTCTGCCTGGGCACAGGGAGATCCAACAACAGAGAGTACCTTCAGGCCTGGGCCGGCTCCTCTTCAAGTCTGAGCTGGGGGAGCTCTTTCCTCTTCCCTTCCCGGCCTCTAGCTGCTCATTTACATCCATCTGTGTGTGGGAGTCCCAGAGGCCCTGGGCTGTCTGGCCGGTTCTCTGACCTGCTGTGCCTTTCTCAACTAAGGGCATTTATTTGCTCATTCATTCATGGATGAGAAGACATGGAAAGGTCAAGACACTCACCCAGGGAACTACCTGCCAAAAAAGGACGTTGAGATGCAAGCTTGAGGCTTTACCTTTGCCAAATGTCAAGGTCTGCCCTGTGGAGAGAGCTTTGGGGACTGGGACATATGTGAGAACCGTAACACCAGTAATGCTAACTGTGACCTAGACAAGTCTTAAGGAAAAACAGAAATGTAGACATGGTGAGAGGTGCCGATAAAGCAAGGTCATGGGCATAGTAAGAGGCCATACTGCCATCTCAGAGAAGGTAGCCAAAGATTCCTTTCTTACAAAGCAGCATGAGCTGGGATAAGCCGGTTGGATCTATGGGGAAGGGGTACCACCACCCCACCCCGCCTTGAAAGAAACCAGAGCAGCTGAAGCAAAGGCCAGAACCCAGAGAACATCCCGCCCTCAGAGCCCCCGGTATAGCCACACTAGGCTGGAGTGGGTGACACTGGCTGAAGGCCTGGGCCAGGAGAAGGGACCTCCACGGAGGAGCCAGCCATATGGCCTTCTCATGATGGGGAGCTCTCCAACATCCACTGCTTTCCAGATCTCAACCATCTTCATTCCTGCCTCTCCCCCAACCTCTCAAGCCTGGGATGGAGGTTGTTCGATGGGGAATGGGGAGCTGACTATATTGTAGTATGGCCAGAGACACACCAGGGCGGTATGTCAGGTGACCATGGCCTCCTGTATAGCTAATCCTACCTCTCCCTACACCTTCTGGCTCTTCTGCCTGCCCCAACGGTGTCCATAAACTTGGCAGTTGACAGGATGCATGGGGCCTCAGAGACCCTTGCATCCTGAACACACACAGAGGAGCCAGCCCCTCCCCACTGCCTCTGTTCTTGCCAGTTTTTCTACCCTGCTGGTCACTCATTTCCTGCTATTCCAACCCACACGTCACTATCACCGGATGGAACCAGGAAAAGGACATCCTGCAGACGTCTCATGCAGATGTTGGAGCTTCCAAAAAGCCAGGCTGTGGCCCCCTCTGCAGGGTCTTGCCCTAGGGGACTCCCACCAGCTCTGCACCTCCCTAGTGATCCTGAGTCTGTCCCTCTCAGAACTTACTGCCAAATGGGGGCAGTTGCTCCTCCCCAGTCTGCTTCCAGGGTGAGCCTTTAGTCAGCAGGCAGCTAGTGGGTCACACAGATCTGGCTGGAATCCCAGCTGTGACTACTTATGTCACCTCTAGTGGAGAAGAGACCTTTATCTCAGTCTCCAAGATGGAGGCAGGGACTTCTCCTCAGGACTGCCAGTCAGAGAGACTAGTCCCACACACACATGCTTTCTAGCCCCAGCCCAGTCAAGGGCTTCCTCCTTTGCACAAGGCTGAAGGTGAGTGTCGCCTAGTTTATGCCAAAGGCTCCTCCTGTCTCTGCTACACACCTGGGTTCACAGATTCGGAAGGCCAGATAGAAGTTCCTCATGCAGACAGAGGCTATGCTGAGGGACAGGGTGAAAAGGTATAGGATGTGTTCGGCACAGAATCTGGCCCATTCTGTTCACCAGCCTCAAAGCACGTTGTCTTTCTTGGTTTCAGAGAGTATGCTTGAGCTCTGGGCCCTGCTGAGGTCTGGAGAGTGACTTGAGGCCTGTACCACAGCTGCCGGAGGCAGAGCCCTGAGAGCCAGGGCCTTGTGCTATAGTGTCATCTGGAGTGCGGTTTTCACTCAGGTCTGGCCCTCAGCTCCAAGGAGCCTTCGGTGAATCACTGGATCTTTCAGAGTCTCAGTTTCCTCTTATGTCACATGAGAGAACAGATTTCTGCTAAGATTCAGAGTGAATGCCAAACACAAGCATGTGACCAGCCTCTCGGAACACTCCTACATTGGTGCCCACTGTACAGTTACCTGCCTGCCCACAAACTGAGCCTGGAACATACACACCTGTACCCACACAGCTCCACAAGCCAAGAAGGGAGAGTCCAAGGCGAGTCTCAGCCTCACCCCCACCCTACTGGCTCTCAGCTGCACCCTAGAACATATGGCTACCAGAAGATGGAGCCGCCGCCCCCCATGTCTCCTGGCATGAAGTCCATCCAAGTGACAGTGAGGCCTTCCTTGTTCAGCCTCTGCACCTAGAGCATCCTGTATGACAGGTCCAGAGGCCTGGACAAGGGAACAGGATGCCTGAGCAAACCAGAGTGTGAATAGATGACTACTAGCTGGTGTGGGGGAGTGCTTTTACATCAGGTAGTCAAGGGTGACAAGGTAGTGCCCATCATAGAGAAGTCTGAGGCTCTCTACTTTCCAAAGAGATCATGAGCTCGTAACCAAGAGGCTAGATGATTAGGCCCAAGCAGTCTGTATAAGAAAGACCTGCCCATATTCAAATCGGCAGGGAGAACCCCACCCTAGAAAGACAGTCAAGCTTCCCTAAATGAAAAGACACAGGCGACCTAGAATCCCTCTGTGTCTTGATAGATGGCTGCCCAGATGTAACTAATTTCAACCTTACCACTAAAAGCTGCTCTGGTAAGGTGGCCCAGTAGCAGGGCTGATGACCTGAGTCTGATCCCCCAGGATCCACATGGCAGAAGGAGAGATTCAGTACCCCAAGCTGTCTACATGCTTGCTATGGCACACCTGCCCATGCAAACAAATAAGCAGGTAAGTCAATAAACAGATAGATAGGTAGATAGATAGACAGACAGACAGACAGACAGACAGACAGACAGACAGACAGACAGATAGATAGATAGATAGATAGATAGATAGATAGATGTGATTGTTAGCAGATCCCAAGTTTGGCCTCACCTAGCATTCTTCTCTTTGTGTTAGAGATGTGCCCACTTGCTCCATCCATTGCACCCTCCGTTGTGATCATTATCTCCATTGGCCCTGTGCCAGTTCAGGTACCATGTCCATGAATCACCAAAACTGAGTAAAATAAACCTCTTCCATTTCTGTTTGCCTCCAGAGTCTCCCTATGGTCCCCCTGAGCTGAATAATACACTTGCCTGCCTCTCTCTCTCTCTCTCTTCTTAATGGTGAGATTTCTCTCTTATTGTAAAATATATGCCACCATATCAGTGTCCTCTTTCTGCTGTAATTAAATGCTGCAAAGCTGAGTCACCACCTTGGAACTGCACACACATTTATTACCTTGCAGCTCTGAGAAAGTCTGAGATAGGTTCTATGGGGCAAACACTAAGGCAAAGATGTGGTCCATCTGAGTGTCACAGGGGACAAGCCATTCCTTAGGTGTCCCAGGTCTCAGGCGGTCCTCATCTCCAAAGCCAGAAGCAGCATGGCTCCTGCATTTGCAAGGTAATGGTCATGTCTCTTCCCTGGTTCACCAGCTCCTCTCTTTCACATATAAGAATCCAAGTTTATATTGGACTGTCTAGATCATCTCCCCAGACCAAGGTTCTTCTTTGCGGCACATCTGAGTCCCTTGTATCATGCATGGTCTCTACATGTCCCATTCCCAGTATCACAAATGCATAGAACAAGGGTCTCTAGAGATGCAGAAGTGATGAGATGTGTATGCATGTAGTATATAAAAGAGATTTTTTAGAATGGCTTATGTAGCAGGAGCTAGGCACCCCAACAGTAACCTCAACATGGTTGGGTGGCTGAGAACCAGCTGTTATGCAATCCATGATGCTGGATACCTCAGTAGTTCCTGTCTGGTACTGGAAAACTAGGAGATTTGTGGAGAATCACTGGTCTCTACTCTACTTAGAAAAGTATGCAGATAGAAGTAGACATTTGCAAGAACACAGTATCATACTGCATGTAACACTTTACAGGCCTTTTTGCTTAATATTCCTTTATCATTGAAACTCTATGGACAGTATGTAGACAACATAACCTTCCATCACAGGAATACTGTCAGTTAATTAGACCCAAATTAGAGTCACCAATTAAATCATTTCACACTGTGGTACTACAAGTAATGGGGACATTTATGCTTGCTGCTTGCTTCTTCATGTAGCAGGTACCATTCTGAGTGTCCTACATGTATCAATTCATCCTCACCACAACTGTATCATCAGCCTTTCATCATCATGATGAGCATCTAAGACAAACTACAGAAAGGGTTTCAGAGGTTTGAGTAGGTTCTTGGCCAGTTGGGTCCATTGTTTCTGGGCCATAGCATGATGAAAGGGTACAGAGAGGTAACATGACTCACACAGCAGGCAGGAAGTGGAGAGGGAGGGAGGGAGGGACAGGGACCTGGAGGGGAGGGGAAAGGAGTCTGTACTAAGGGTCTCCCTTCTGTTGGAGTGGATCCTCCAGCCTTTGGAGGAGGCAGCCTGCACTCAGGTCTTTCTCGAGCATTGGTTACCTTTCTTGCTGCAGCAAACATCTGACAAAAGGCACTAAGGAAGGAAGGCTCTAGCTGATTCCTGGTGTGAGGTATGGCAGAGAAGACATGGCTGCAGGAACCGAGGCAGAAAGGAGAGGACACTGTCACACCCATGCTGGGGCCCAAGTCTAGAAACTTCTTTTCCTTCAGAACTTCAGCGTATTCAAGGATGGGTCTCCCCACTTTAACTAACCTGATCTAGAAACTGACTTACAGACCCTGGTGAAAAGAGAAGGCCTCTTCTGAGGTGACAGGCTGGGTGTTCCTATGTAAGGTTCAAGCCCAGGTTTCCTGCTCCAGAACCTTGACTTCTGGTTACCCACGACGCCTCTTCCTAGCACCTTGGGATTTCGTGTCTCTGGTAAGCTAGTTCATGGTTTGCATTTACTAAAGTCTCTGTGTTTTCCTCTGATTCGCTCACTCAGTTCATGCCACAGCACTACCAAATTATACACCCTGAGCACCAATAATTCCATGCACTTATTCACATAAAGCAATTCATGCTAACTTCACACACTTATTCACACAAAGCACAGCCTTTGAGCCAGATGTAGTAAATAGACAGTTTAATAAATGCTTCTCGCCCACAGGCTTTTGAGTAGAAACTTCCAGATGCCAAGTAATCAGATCTGGAGTGTGTATATCTGACCAGGGTTTCTTATACATCACCTGACCTCTCCAGGTGCGCAGCAGGATGGATTCACATGTATGCTGCACTGTCCTTCCAAAGGAGCACAATAGAAATTAAATGCAATACAGAAGATAACTCTGTGTCCTCTCCAGGTCACAGATGGTAACCCTGAGGCTCAGAGCCATAAAGTAACTCCTGCAACAGAATGCTCCTGACCCTGTAACCCAACCAAAACCTCCCTGTGGAAACAGGCAAAAACTACCAGTAATAACCATGTGATAAAATGCCCGACACCACTGGTCATGAAGAGAAGGTAAATCCAAGCCACAGTGCAATGGCACCTCATCCTACCAGGGTATCTGTTTGAAAGTACAGGACAGGGGCTTGGAGTGATGGTTCAGTGGCCAAAAGTACATGTTGCCAAGACTGATAATCTAAGATCCCTGAGTTCGATTCCTAGGACCCTCATGGTGAAAGGAGAGACCCAGCCCCCACAAGTTGACTGACCTCTGCATGTATGTTGTGGCCAATGGGCACATACAAACACATGCACATGAATAAAAATAAATAATCTTTAAATTAAAAGGAAAAGATAGAGTGCAGCAAATATTAGTGAAATTGTGTCCATTGCTGCTGGGAATGTGAAATAGTACAGCCATTTTGGAAAAAACAGTTGGGTGGCTTGTTACAAACTCAAACCCAGAAACCCAAGAATTCCTTTACCATTTACTCCACAGGAAAAGAAATATATATCCATTAGGGCCTGGTATATAGACCTCTAATTCTCTGTGTATAACATCCCCAAATAGTAACACTGCAAATGACTTGCGGCAGCTACCAGCCATGCTGTGACTTTGGAATGAGATGACACTTGGTAGTAAAAGGGTGAATGAAAAGTAGATGCAAAGAAATGGCTGAATCTCAAAATGATGATGCTGGTTAGAGAAGCCAGACAGTTAGAGCGTGCTTGTGACCCCACTGATTCAAGACTCTGGGAACTGTGAGCTAGCCTACCATCACTGAGAGCTTACCCAGGTTGATCTGGGGCAGTGAGGCAGTTGAGAAAGAAGAAAAAGGTGTAGCCAGAAGTTTCTGGCCTGGCCTAGCCCCAAGGTCTGGACTCACCTGCAGCTGCCTAGTTTCTAATAATCACACAAAGGCTTATATTAATTACAAACTGTTTGACCTATGGCTCAGGCTCATTGCCAACTCGCCCTTACAGCTTAACTCAACCTATTCTTATTAATCTGTGTATAGCCATGTAGCTCTGTGGCTTTACCTGTGTCTCATTACATCTTGCCTTCTGGGCAGCAGTCTGCAGCGGCTCCTTGACTCCACCCTTCTTAGTCTTTCTCTCTGCTTGGATTTCCCACCTCTAAGCTGCCTTACCATAGGCCAAAACAGCCTCTTTATTAACCAATGGTAATAAAACATATTCACAGCGATACAGAAAGACATCCCACATCAGAAAAGAGACTGGGAGTGATGAGTATGTTGATTGTCTCAATCATAGTGCTAACTTTATAGCAGTAGACATATGTCAACACATGTTATACTGGGCACTGCAAATACATATAGCTTATTTGGTGCCAGTTATACCTCTAAAAGTTACAGTATAGGATTTATTTTTAATTTTGCATATGCATATCTCTGTGTAGGTATGTGCACATGAGTGCAGGCACCCTCGGAGGCCAGAAGAGGGCACTAGACCCTTTGAAGCTAGAGTTATTAGTCATGTACCACTTGATGAGGGTGCTGAAATATCAAACTTCAGTTCTCTCAAAAACCAGTAAATGCTCTTAACCAGTGAGTTATCTCTCCAGCCCCAAAAGTTATATTTTAAAAACAGTAAGGACTAACACAGAGATAGGGGTAAAGACAGTTCTCCAACATCCCCACTTGAATTATGGGCTGATCCTGACATACCTTGTACACCCAAGAACCCAAGCCCAGGGTGGGGACTTCTGTGAGCCACAGAAACCCCAGGCTGGGCAGCCAGAGGCAGATTACTTGCAGGGCTCCTTTGGGGTCAGATCTATGTGAGACTCTTCCAAGGGATACAGCCCATTTTGGGGAGGGTGTGGGAATCGCCCATTTTCCTTCTCAAAAAAGAAAACATATGATGCCACATGCACTTGGGATTTTCAACACAATTGACTAAAAATAGCCTGGGCCGACACAGCCTGATTCCTTTTTAGGAAGGGTTCTAGCAGCCCTGCCTGTCCTGGCAGCCAGCTGAGGAAGTAGAAGCTCAGCCGGATGGTGCATGGGGTCAGGGACCAACGATGAGGCCATGGGGACCCTTGCTGGCTCTGGCCACCCAGGTCTTCCAGTTTTCTGAAAGCCAGACTTCTGGAAGCGCGAGGAGGCATGGGCAGCAGCCTCCCATCCTTGTCTCTCACTGGTCCCAGGCTTTGCTACCTGACAGTTAGTGCCCTGCATTGTTTCTCACTGCCTCAATTTCCCCCTTTGGAAGAGAGTCTCTACTCCCTTGTCCTGTTGTCCCCAGAGCTGGCACCATGCCAGACACGTGGAGGAGATGGGCAGACAGGAAAATATGTAATGGGTAGCATCTGTGGGAGAATCATGGAAGTTATTGACAATGGATAAAAAAGACATTTCTAATGAAGGTTTCCTACAGCCAAGCTCTGTCCTTTTCAGACAAACACTGGTGTCCACAACATGTCAGCACCATTCTACCAGCCTGAGGCACAAGACCTAGGAGATGTCATAAATGGGCAGCAGCATGCAGGCCTGCTCCTTTGCCGGTGTCTCTGCAGACATGCCCAGGTCCTGTGGAGCATTGTAGATTGGGATAGTGAAGGCCAGACCTTGCCATGTGACCTCCATTTTCCCTAAGGAAAATAGTAGGTTCTGACTCAAGTAAAGGGCCCATCAGCCCAGAGAGAAGACTTTTGTTGTTTCAGTGACTCTTCAGCCTCCAGGTCACCCTGGCAAAGGCCTGGACAGGGATACCTGTGGGTGAGTTAAAGTGCCTTTTCTTGGCATCTGCGGTATATCTGGTGCTCTTCCAATCCTGAAGGCCCAGTTTTAATCTCTGAGAGACCATGGGCCAGAAGAGAAAACTGCATCAACTTAAATTTCAAAATGACTCAGAACCTCTAAATTCTCCAAAATCTGTCCCCAGCTACCTGCTCTGTCCCTTGCCTCAAACTCAAGCAGCTAGCGGGAGCCCTTTACCCCTCAAGGAGAACAGGAAAGAGAAGCTGGCCTTCCGGTCTTGGATATTTGCTTTGGAAGAGATGTGGAAACATCTACAAAAATGACCTTGTGCCTGTCCTCATGAAAAAATATCTTCCTATTATTACAGCCATCTCACCCACGTGAGTCAGTGACACTAAGAAGGTAAGTGCCTGAGGCCCGTGACTGAGATGTACCAGTGGAGAGATTCCCCAATCGGTTTAATCCTTAGCCTGAGCCTTTCTTCAAAAATTCCTGTTGCAGAAGCTGGAAAGACAGGTCAGTCAATGAAGCTTTTCCTTCGTGAGTTCAGTCTCTAAAACTGGGTGTGGTGTTTGTGTAGATGGAAGTTTCTCGGTCCTACCTAGCCCCTCAGTCCAAACAAATCTCTCTTACCCAAGATCTAACAGCTGCTTATAAAATAATTGCTCAGAAGCTTATATTAATCACAAACTGTTTAGTTTATGCCTTAGGATGTTACTAGCTAGCTCTTGTATTTTAAATTAACCCATTTATATTAATCTGTGTATTGGCTGGATTGCATCTGCTAGAATCTGCCCTTCTCCTATATTTCTATTTAGATTTCCCATCTGGCTGTAACCTATTTCACTATAGGCCAAAGACAGCTTCTTTATTAACCAATGGTAGTGACACGTATTTATAGCATACAGAAAGACATTTCACATCATGTTTGTAACCCCAGCTCTGGAGAGACCAAAGCAGTAGGAATCCTGGGCTAGTGGCCCACTAGACTAATAAGACTCTGCCTCAAAAACCAAGGTGAGTGGTCCCTGAAGGTCAATGCCCAAGGTTGACCTCTAGCCTCCACCTGTAGGACACACACATGAATATACATGCACACATGCAGACATATGCACAAAAATAGTCTCCAGTAGCACACCTTTGGCCTCAGCATTCAGGAGGCAGAGACAGGCAGATCTCCATGAGTTCAAGGCCAACCTGGTCTACAGAGTGAGTTCTAGGACAACTAACCAGAACTACATAGTGAGACCCTGTCTCAAAAAAAAAAAAAAAAAAAAAAAAAAAAAAAAAAAAAAAAAAAAAAAAAAAAAAAAAAAAAAAAAAAAAAAAAAAAAAAAAAAAAAAAAAAAAAAAAAAAAAAAAAAAAAAAAAAAAACCAGAGAGAGAGAGACATTAATATGGACCCTAATCCAGAAGACAGATACTTCCAGAGGGAGCCATGGGAGACCTGGGAAGGGAGGAAATCTGCCTGGCCCAACCCTGCCTGGGAATTGAACCTCAGAGGTACAGGGGCATAAGGATCCCAGCCTTGACAAATCAGTAAACAGCTTAACTAACACAGCTCTGGGAAGGCCCAGAGACTTTGCCAGGGTGACATAGCTGATGAGCTGCTACAGTGAACCTCAAATCCAGACAGCTGGCAGTGGTAATGAACACCTTTAATCGCAGCACTCGGGAGACAGAAGCAAGAGGATCTCTGTGAGTTCAAGGTCAGTCTGGTTTACAGATCAAGTTCCAGGACATGTTCAGGTATCACAGAGAAACCTTGCCATCAAAAACAAAACAAAAGACATGTCTCCCACACTGCTTCACTGAGGCCTCTGGAAGAGAGAACACAGCTTTCTTTGCTGATGATGTTCCAGAGTTATGCTAAGCACATACACACACACACACACACACACACACACACACAGAGAGAGAGAGAGAGAGAGAGAGAGAGAGAGCTCCATGTATTCCCCCATTGGAGCAGAAAGGGTGGGGGTTGAGCTGACTCCCTAGCAGTACAATGTCCCACCTCCTCTCAGTTGCCTTAGCAACCAACACAGGCTCACAGCCTGAAGCAAAGGCCTATCATCCACACCGTGGTGCCCACGCTGAGTGGGCTTTCTGGTGATAACTGGTGTCGGTGAGGGTGGTGTGGAGCCAGCTGGGGCTTCAATAAGGTCAGGAAGCAGGGTCTTGCTCTGCCCTGCTCCGCCTCACAGCCCCAAGAATTCCAGCCTGGTGGAGAAAGACTAGGGTGGGGGAGGGAGGAGGCCAGCAGTCCATGGTACAGACAGGGCATCCCAGGCCTGTGGTCTCCACCACGCCCAATCAGTGCCAAGTGTCTTGAGCAGCGATTCCTCATGTTGTGCTGACCCCCAACCATAAAATTACTTTTGTTGCTACTTCATAACTCTAATTTTGCTACTGCTATGAATTGAAATGTAAATATCTATGTTTTCTGAGGGTCTTAGGCGATCCCTGTGAAAGGGTCATTTGACCCCTACAGGGGTCATGACCCACAGGTTGAGAACCACTGGTCGAGAGGCAGCTGGCCCAGCCACCACCACATGGCTTCCAGACTGTGGCCTCTCTTCTCACATTCTGTAGTCCATTTTCCTGACTAGCTTTAGGTCATGCTGCCTTTCAAATCACCTCTATGGGTTCCTGTGTCATGAGCATCCATCCCCACATGTTCTCTGTGAACACCAGTTTCTCCCCTGGGCTTTTAGCCAGAAGGCCCCATGTTAATATGATGCTGACCCAGCCTGCCATTCTACTAAATGTCATACCCACTGAACACCAGCCCCTGTGCCAAGCACAACACAGAACTCAGCAGGCAGCACTCTGTGCCCTTTCCCACCAGGCCCAAAGGTGTGGAGAGTGAGCAGAGGACTCTGTCAGCCTCTCTCGTCTGCACTGTAAGACACGGTCATCAACACCAGAGTCACACACCCTGTGTTTCAATCCTAGCTTCACTGGGGATCTTGCATGTGACCTTGGATCTGCAAATACCACCTCTGGTCCCAGCCTACTCAATTGTGAGTGGGAGACATAAAGTTACTTTACACCACTTCATTCACTGTAAAAATCATACCAGATCTGATGAAAGTCTTCACCCACCCCCAGGCCATGCCCAAAGAAAGCATCGCATTTGGTGCTCAGCAGACCCACAGCCAGGAGCACTGGACTCTCTTGGCCCCACAGCATCTCAAATGGGTCCATTGCCCACAGAGGTTCCCACTTGGAATCTCAGTTTCCTCAGCTAGACAATGACTATTGTAACTGCTGTCATGTTTCCTGCGGGCCAGCTATGGGACCAACACAGGGAGCCACAGAGGACTCAGGAAAAGCCAAAGGTACCTCAGTTTCTCTGTGTCCTCAGCCAGTCTCTGCTTAGTCTGTCTTACAGAGTTATGGCTCCAACATACATATGGCCCTGATAGTGATACCTCCCCCCCACATCAGTGAGCTATGGAACACATCAGGAGCCAGGGTCTCCATGCCAGACATCTGTGGTACCCATTCCAGGAAGGTTATGGTCCCCCGAGGGGCTGGGTGTTTCTCCAGACCTCACTGGGCATAGATCAAGCTCTGCACTATGCCAATCAGCCTTGAGACCATCTCCAAACCTCTCCTCCCAACACGTCAGCTCTTCACTGCACCTGCCTTTCCCCCATTTCTACCCTCCCTGAGCTCCTGGGAAACTAGAGCCTGAGGGTTAGTGTTCGGCTTTCTCCAGCCTGAGGGATATTTTCCCCTCTTCCTTGGCAGCTCTGTTTGAATGGCTTTTTGGCTCAGGGCCCAAGCTGGATCAAAGCCTCCCTGTAGGAAGGATGCTATGACAAGATAGTGGGTTTTCTGGGAACAGATGAGGAGATTGTGAAGGTGAGTGAAGCCTGTAGCTAGAGTTGGGTTGCCTCACACTATGGGTGAGGAGGTGGATTAGAGATTAAAGAAAAAGAAGTCCCACAGGGTAAGTGAGCCCAGCATGATGGCTGGCCCTGACCAACCATGAGCCAGAGTCCCAGGTCCAGTGGACCCTGTCCTCAGGGAAGCCAGGAGGCCCAGCTGTGACAGGAAAGAGGGTAAGGAGAGTAGAGCAAACCCTAGGAGCCTGGAACTTCCTTCACCTGTCTTCCTGCTCATGCAGGTCTCAGCCCAATTCCCCGGATGAGGCCAGCTGGAGAAGCCTAGAGGATGCTACATGACTTGATGGGTATTGATTGTCAGGCCTAACAGGAAAAGGAAGCTGTTGGGAGAAGCAGCTGTATCACAGCTACTTACCCTGGAGGATACTGGGAGAGGAAAGAGTCTGGATCCCAAAAATCACACCCACCAATGGTGGGCTTAGCAGCTGGGCAGGTCAGACCAGGCTGACCGCTGGGAGGAGGGGGCAGGTGCTGCTGGGAATTTGTAGGAGACAGCCCTGGGGAGAATTGGGCTCTGGAGAATCAGCATGTGCAGGGGTGGCCTGTGGAGCCGTAAGTCTGAGAGCCTGAGATGCACAAAGTACCTCCATTCTATTAGGGCTGAGGACAGGCACCTTCAAAACATAGGCTCTAGGGTTTGTCTACACACTCGCTGGAATAACTATGCACACCCCTGCATATGTACACACACTTCAGGTGCACTCTTGCTCGCATCCATGTGTTCACATACACATACTTGCACACACACAAGTACCCCATACACAGATCCTGTGCATATGACTATATATGTACCTCTGCATAAATGTACACCCCTTGCACACAGGCTACTGCATGTGGTCTACATATTCTGTACATGTGCCCTTGCATATACACCCTCACCTTTGCATACACATACTTCTGTGTACACACAGGCCCTGCATGTACACATCCTGCACACTGACATATATATAATCCTGCATCCACAGACACATCCCTGCATGTGCGTTTTTGCACACACACACACACACACACACACACACACACACACACACACCTTCACATGGCCCCCTGCATATATACCTCTGCACACATATGCACAGACCTGCCTATGCACCATGTGCATACACTGTTGTACAAGCATGCATTCAACTATGCACACTCATGCACACACACAGCCCTCCAACATACAGATTCTATGGGAGACCACATGGTTTTTGGCATTTCTGTAGGATTCTCTGAGTCTCGGTTGCCTCATATGGAGCCAGTGTCTCACCTCCACCTCTGAGTTATGAAGTCCAGGGTGTTAACTCACAACTTTGCCATCTTTCTCAGCATACAGTTAAGGAAGCTGCTTTCCACCAAGGCAAAGGGAGTGGCCCACTTCCTGCACTTCAGTGACATTGTGACCCCAGAGGTCACATATCCACATTTACTCACAGGAGTAGGTGACTTAACACACACAGCGGTTGGTGGCATCAACCGCTGTTTCCTGGGACCTACTGTGTGCTGGGTACTACTCCAGGTACTCACAGAGAGCACATGAATCCCAGTGCTTCTCTGGTGCACAAGTAACAGACTCCAACTAATCCACAGATAGAACACAATTATCCATTTAACAAACCCTGGGCATAGGCAGTCTCAGGATAATGTGAAAGGTTGGTGTCGTCACTGATGGACACAAAGATTACTGTAGAGAGCTGTAAAGCCAAAGTACAGACCTAGGGTAATTGTGACTCCACACCCAGGAGTCATTTGGCAATAAATGTGCCATTTGGGATTGTCACAGCTAAAAATACAGTGCAAAGGACAGCCCCCCTAAATCTGCTCCACATCTCTGGCCATTGGCATGAGGCTAGCTCCTCCTCCATCAGGTAATGGGACACTGTCAGTGACAGGGTGGCTGGAGATCAGGTGGCTGGAGATCAGTTATAAGAGCTAGTTGATAATGAACCTGAGCCATAGACCTAGTAAAGAGTAAAGAGAGTATAGTCCCCCTGAGCAGTACCTCCTGCTCAGACCTCCGTGTGGAAGAGTTGGGCAGTTCTAGAGAGTATCATGTGGCCTTTGCCTCTGGGGTGACCGCCGCCTAATAACCATAGATAGAAATGTCCCTGTAGATATGGGAGACTGGCTTATGCGTTTAGGGTAGCTCAGGCCCTGGGCCCTGACCTCCTCACAGCCTCAGCTCCAGGAAGTCCCAAGAGGAAAGATTGTTGCTGAGGGTGTCTAGCTACCCTTTTGGCCTGTCTCCTTGAGAAGACAGGCCAGGGGTTCACCTCATAGCCCCTTCCCAGGGACTCCCAGGAGTGGATCCAATTGGAAGCAACTAAATGCAGCAGGAGCTGGGAAGAGACCAAATCCATCTCAAACCCTGTCACTTCTGATAAAGTCTGCCCTGCACCCAGCCTGTCAGTCCCCCGAGGCTGCAGCCAGCCTTTCTACCTGTCCCCTCCCTGTTCTGTACAGTTTTGAATCTAGGGCCTTCCTGTGTCTTCTACTGATTGATGGTATCATCAAGCTTCCCCACCCCAGAGTGTTGACCAGATTCATCCCCACTAAGAATCTCCAGATTAGGGGGCTGGAGAGATGGCTCAGTGGTTAAGAGCACCGTCTGCTCTTCCAGAGGACCCGGGTTCGATTCCCAGCACCCACGTGGCAGCTGACAACTGTCTGTAGTTCCAGTTCCAGGCAAACACCAAGGCAAATAAATAAATAAAGTTTAAAAAAAAAATGCCCAAAAAAAAAAAAAAAGAATCTCCAGATTACACTCCACCTGCATCCCTGTTCTGGACCCAGAAACAGGTCCCAGGTTTTCAGTCAATTCAAATGCTTGTGTGTGTGTAGTTGTGTGTGTGTAGTTGCATGTGGACATGCATGTATGTGGAGCCCACAGGACAACCTCAGATGTGCCATCTGCCTTATTTTTTGAAACAGGGTCTCATTGTTCTCAGTTCACTGATCACCAAGAGTGTTTGTGCGGCAGATTGAACTCAGGTTCTTATATTTGCACAGCAAACACTTTACCAACAGAGTTATCTCTCCAGCCTTGTATTGATCCTTATAAACAAAAGGAAATAACTTCCGGGAGCTTTAAAAAACAAACAATAAAAAACAATCTGCACTAACAAAAAAAAAAAAAAAAAGGACTGGATGTGGTGGCACACACCTTTAGTCCCAGTACTCAGGAGGCAGAGGCAAGCAGACCTTTATAGTCAAGGCCAGCTTGGTCTACACAGTGAGTCCCAGGACAGCCAGGGCTACAAAGTGAGACTCTGTTTCAAAACAAACAACAAACAAGCAAGCAAAACACAGCTTTTTAAAAAGCATATAACATTTAACAAAGAAATGGAAAGCGGCGACTTTAAAGCATTTCCTGCAGAGACCCTTCTCCACAGTTCCGGCACAGTCTGCACATGCGCAGTCTCACCACCCTGCACAGATGCACCCCTTCCAAGTGGTCGCTTTTTCTCCATTACCATGATGTCAGCACAAGCTTCCTCTCATACTGGAAAGTATCCCACTGCATAGACAATCAGAATCAAATTGTTCACTTTATGTGGGACATCTTTATGTACTCTGAATATGTTTTATTACTACTTGTTAATAAAGAAGCTGTTTTGGCCTATGGCAAGGCAGCTTAGAGGCAGGCGGGAAATCCAAGCAGATATAAAGAGGAAGGAAGTCAGGGGGAGAAGCTGCAGGCTGCCGCCCAGAAAGCAAGATGTAATGGAATACATGTAAAGCCATGGACCATGTGGCAATACAATAGGTTAATAAAAATGGGTTGAGTTAAGTTGTAAGAGCTACTTGGTAATGAGCCTGAGCCATAGGCCAAACAGTCTAATTAATATAAGCCTCTGAGTAATTATTTTATAAGCAGCTGCAGGACCGTGGGTAGGAGAGTTTTGTCTGGACCAAGGGCTCAGATGAGACAGAAAAACTCCTGGCTACATTTGCTCTTCACGGACATTGACATGACCACTTGTCATTTGTTTTAAGGGTCACACACTCTGTCAACTTATGTTGTTTCCACACCCTGGACTCAGGCTCACTGAAAACTGAAGTGCACAGCTCTTTCATTGTATTTGGCAAGACAGCATTAATACAACTTGTACTTTGAACAACAATAACCATAAACAGAATAGCTACCCATGAGGCCCTTTGGCCCACCTGGTGTATCTTTAAGCACTCGGGCATAATAAATTAACGACATGATGACTGGTCCTCTCCCCAGCATGGGAGGCAGGTGCCGTCACAGCCCATTTTACAGACCGGCAATAACAAGTTCCCTAGCTTATGTTGGAGGTAAGAAGCCACTAGAGGGGCCAGAATTCTGCAGATTTATTTGCCAGACCCTGGAAGAAGACCCTCAGATGCTCTGCAAACACAATGGGGGAGAAGAAACTCTTCCTCGTGTTTCTTTCATTGTTATTTGCTTATTTCTGCTATTGTGGGCTTGGAACTTCCCACTTGCTAAGCAAGGATTCCGCCCCTGAGCTCCGCCCCCAGCTCCTCCCCCTCCTTTATATTCACTTTTACTGTCGATCAAGCAAACTCCCTTCCCTAGGATTTGCTGGCCCTTCATATTTCTTTTCATAGAAATTATCTTTTTGAGTTTTTCTGTTTTGCTTTGATTTTTTTTAAAAAGATTTATTTTGTGTAGGGACATGAGTGTGGGTGCAGGCATGGAGATAAAAATACAGGCAAAGGTCAGATGGTCAACCTTAGAAACTGTCCTCTTATTTTTAGAGACAGGATCTCTCGCTGTTTAGGGAGCCTACTGGTTAGGTAAAGCTGGCTGACTGCAGAGCCACAGGGGTCCTCTTGCCTTTGCCACCCGGAGCTCGGGTTTCCATAGTGCCCCAGCCTTGAATCGATGCTGGGGATCAAACCCAGGTCCTTGTGCATGTATGCAAACTCCAGTCCCCTCTGGGTCTCGGCTTTGTTTTTCAATGGCATTCATCGTCCTAGCGATCCAGAGCAGCTGTCACACACTGAATCCAGACAGTGGGCACCTCCACACGCTTACAGTGTGCAGGTGCTGCTGGGAACTGCGGCACTGGAAACACCCCCTCACATTCTCAAATGGCCAGAGAAAGTTCCAGGTGCTCTGTGGGGGACTCCCAAGTGTTGTTTGTCTCTCGTCTGTTCTCTTAGTCCTCAGCCCAGCTCACTACACAGTTTACCAGGCAACAGCTCTTCTCACTTGGGGTCCATCTGCCAGGACATCCATGCACACTGTGTCTATCCTGATTACATATGGGGTGGGATGGGAGGGGTAGACATGCATGCTGAATGTAGATCTCTTGGACAATACTGTCTCCTTGGTCTGAGATCACATGACTCATGTCCAATTGGCAAGCCCCTGTCAATTGTAGCAATTGGTATCCTTCTGAGCCTCGATTTGCTGGTCTGAAGAATGGGCCACTTCCTGCCTGTGCAGGACAGTGCCTGAAAACCTGACTGCTCAAATCACACAGAAAGCAAGCCCTGCACACACTCACTCCGTCCCCTCCTTCCAGACTGCTTCAGGTTAGGTCGGTCTCCCGCTTCTCAGAGAGCTCCGGGCTGGGCTGGGGAGAGCCCAGGGAACAGAGACACAAGGGCCCCTTTGTGCCTGTTGCTAGGGCCCGGCTGTATTTGCTCAGCCTGGGTAAACAGGAGGTGCCTGGAGGCCACTCTGTTATGACAACTTAAAAGAGCCTTCTCTTTGCTTCCTGAGCTATTGAGCCCAGGCGGAGCTAGGTGATTCCCCTACGTGAGCGGCTTCCCCAGGGCCCAGAGGCTTCCCCAGGGCCTGAAAGGTCACTCTGTTTAACTTGAGATTTAGGTTATGAAACTGAGACTACAGGGGGTCCCTGGCCCCTAAAATACAAATTAAGAAAAGCCTGACAGGCCAGGCCGGACTGCCCAGAGTGACTCGGAGGTGGTAGGTGGACAGCGGTCAACTGCCTGTCCCTCATATGCTGAATGTCAGTGTTTGGCTAAGTCCTTAAATGTCCTCCAGAGTTAAGAACTGAGTGGCTTACCCAAACTACTTCCTCCTCACAGGCCCTGGGGCCAGGCCTCAGAGCTAGACATCCAGCCCAGTGATGCCACTTTCCAAATTCTTAGTATCTTACTCAACAGAGGCCATCAAGTTGGAGCTGTGTCAATAAGAAGAAGCCTGGTAACATCGCTTAAGGCTTGCAGTGAACACATTGCCACTCTGAAGCCCCAGGAGCAATGGTTTAGTGGTAGCCACAGCCAGCTGGAGGACATAGGGGCCATAGGATGGAACCTGATGAGGAGACCCTCTGTGTTAGTGGCAGACATCTCAGCAGTGTGGGACAGAGGTTATAACCTGCTTTGGAAAGCATGTCAAAGGTTACCTTTGAGGTACTTGGCACAACAAAGGCCACTGGTAACCAGCCCAACCCAGGAGGGCAATCAGCCAGCATTCCTGTGTAAACTTCAACCTGAACCCACTCTCCGGGTCCCTTCCTCGATGGGGAGGGCAGGCCATGCCCTGGGCTCTGCCTGTGCCACCTTGATTAGCCAGAAGCAATTGTGAGGGCTCCTCTGGCTCAGAAATGGATTGTTGAGCATGCCCAAGATCCAGGCAGGTGCCTCTCCTGGCCAGAGTCCTGCCCTCTTCTTCTGCCTTCTGCTGGGAGGCCTGGACTCCACAAACACATACTCTGTGTACCTTGGCCCAGCCACGTCCCTGCATGGAATCCTTTGGGGACCTTGCCACAATGTGAATTTCCTCAAAGGTGGGAGTGGATCATCCTGGGGAGGCCTGACCCCAGGGCCACCCTGTCTTACAAAACAGCCCACAGGGGCAAACCCTGAGTTTCCGGGATCCTGATCCACTGCTTTCTAGGACATCCAGCTATGACTCTCTTTCTGTTGGGGAGGTCAGGGGCACATAGGTCCTCCCTTACCCGGGAAAAGCATATCATAAGGCTGTCCCTCCAGTAGAGCCAACCCTGGTGTCTGTGGGTTCCTGTCTGGCCCTGTGAACCTCAGCATGTTGCTCCAGCCATATGGTAGGCAGAAGGCCAGGAGAATGACCATGTGGATACGTCCCCTCGGCCGTGTGTCCCCTGGCTACTCCTCCTAAGATGCCATTATTGTCTGTTTGCCATTGACACTGAAGCTCATGTGGGATAACATGTGTGGGGATGAACCCAAGTCTGAATGCTATACTTCATTCACAGCAGCTGTCTGGGAAGACAGTAGCTTACCCTACCTCGCTGTCTGTCCGCCGTTTGACATTGAGTGTTCACGCTCCCAGAGCCCTCAGGTGGATAAGTAGACCATCCTATGAGTTGCTGCAAGTGTACACATGCTGTCTACACACTGGGACTTGGTCAACGCTCACCGTGTGAGCTCATCAGATGAGACAAAGTCTGTGTGTGATGACGATGAAGAAAATGACACAGACAATTGGCATATGCCTGCAGCCCAGCACTTGGGAAGCCGAGCCAAGAGAATTAGGAATTCACAGCTGGTCTGTGTCATATAGCAAGTTCAAGGTTAGCCCAGGCTTCATAAGACTCAGTCCAAAAAAAGGAAAAAAAGAAAGAGAGAGAGAATGACCAAGACTCCAGACTGAAGCTGTGTTGGGGAGGACTACAGTGAGGCCTATAGTGAGGAACCTTCAGCTGAGGTGCCGAAGGGGAGTCTGGATGCTGGAGGGGAACCAGTTAGTCACCTGAGTCATAGCACCTAAGTGGTCTGGGTTGGACTAGCCCTTGAGCCTCAGCCTAGGACAACCAGCACACACACATCGCAAGGCTTGTAGTATTCAAAAACTCTCTGCTCGATGGCTCACCCTGAGGTGTTTGCTAGAACCTTTTTATCCTGGTCCCTCAGTGTTGGCTGGAGATGTGAGGTCACAAATTAGTGTGACTGGATATCTACCAAGGCCAAGGGTCATGTCTTGGTCTGTGGTCCAGCTGCATCTGAGGTCTGTGTTAAAGCATGTGCCACAAGTGGCCACTAGGGCCCACCCTGAGGTCTGTGATCTGGACTAAGACTGCATCTTGTGGCCTTGTTGGAATCTGGGGGCCTTGCTGTAGCCAGGGCCAGAAAATCTGGATGGCCTGTGTTGCCACTTAGGGCCATAGTGTCATCTGGGCCAGAGCTACAGCTGAGCCTATGACCTATAGTGGCTATAATGACCCTATAGTGGCTAAGGTGTGGGTGTGACAGTATTGCCACCAAGGGCTGTGTGGATGCCCAGGGTCAGGTCAGTCACCTGAGTCCACGTTGGTGTCCAAGGATGCAGCCAGGGACATGCAGATTTGACTTCCATCCCTTTTCCCTTCTGGACCTATCTTTCCTCATTGCTGAGGGAAGGGAGCAGGGAGAGCCAGCCAAGACAGAGGCTGAGCTCATATTTGCAAGGTCAGGAGGACACCGTAGCCAGCATATCTACAGCCAGGTGCTCCAGTTCCTCCTGGTGACCGGAATGGCCTGGCTCATTCTGGCTGGGAAGTCAGGGGCGCTGTGACCCTGAAGGTGATGCAGGAGAGGAGAGAAAGGATGCTGGGATGCTTGTGCCTTGACTAGGGGCGTGACTTCCACAGTCATATAACAATAAGGAAGGGGCTGTCTGTCCTGTGCTCACTGTGAGCCAAACACTGTGAAATGAGCATTTTTCACGTTACCTCTTCAACACCTGGTTAGCACAGAAAGGGACCTCTACCTTAGAGGGGCTCAGGGAGATTGACTTGGCCAAGGTCACAAAGCCGAAAGGAAAATCCAGATTTGGTTTACTCTGAAGTCCATGAACCGAGAAGGCAAGTGTAGAGGATCCTGCTGCAGCTCGTGGCCAGCGTGCATTGCAGGGGAGAAGAGAGCTGAGTGACGCTAGAAGGCAATATTGAATGACCCAGGCCCCTGGGATACCCATGTGGTCAGGGCCAGAATGCTAAACTGCAAGCATCCCTAGGGGAGCTTGGATGCAGGACTCTGGTTGGCTCTGAAGGGACCGGTGTTGCCAGTCTTCTTGGGGAGAAAGTCTGAGGAAGGGAGGAGGGGAGAGACTCTGCTCCCTCTTCTCCCTCCATAAGTCTATTGCCATCCTGATAGTGGGTGATTTTTTTTTTTTAATTTTATTTTTTGTCATGTGAGTCGTATGCAGTAGTGAAGAGTTTTGGGGAGAGCAGTATAGAGAAACTATATAGAGAACTAAGAAGCCTGCCCCTCTGACTAAGAGCTGGTCTGGCTGCTCCAGGGAGGGAGCTGCCTGAGGAAATCAAGTGCTCTCAGGCAATCTGAGGCCTGAGGAAGATCCGCGCTGGTTTCCGGTAGAGAGAGTGAGTCTCAGCAGACTCTGGAGGAAAGAGCCTTTTCCCCTCCACACAGCCCACACCGAGAAGCCCCCGGAGAGTGTGAGAAGTGGGGAGAGCCTGAGAAATGAACAGGCAGGCTTCAGCTTGGCTAGTGGGAGAGGCAGCAGGGGACTTCTAACATGAGGCAGGAGAGTTACAAATACCGCATGCTCATTGTTCTCCAGACTATGAATCACCTATATATCCCACAGCTCTGTGGTCAAATGGGTCTCACCGGGGCCTCTCAACCCTCCACAGTGCTGAGGCGAGCGTCACTTTGCAGACAACCTCATTCACCTCTCTATGTGTCAGATGTGGCTCAGCAGGCCTGGTGGCTGGAACAGTGTGTAGAGAACGTAAAGTCAGCCCCCACCTTTCCCTGGACTCCTCTCCCTCCCAGATACCTTCACCTCTGACCTGTTCAAAGACCTGCCAAGCAAGATTCAGGGAGCAGAACCTCCGGACCTCTCAAGAAGAGAGCAGCCTGGAGCTGTTAAGCCTGGCTGAGTCAAGTCACTACAAGCAAGGCTGCATGACACATGTAAGTTTAAGATACTCACTGACCCTTCACAAAGTCTCCTGACCCCAGGCCTAAATATATGTGCCTTAACTCTGACCACAATCAATCCCTCGGGTTACCAGACTCAAAAGAGACTGTGGGGTGAAAGGAAGCCTGGAGGCCTGGAAAGAAGCTAGATTCCTGACCAAGTCTCAAAGCCCCACAGTCCAGCAAGCCCATACTTCTGCACAATTCAGATATTAACATATACAAGCACACATGAAGGGCAGAGCTCAGGCTCCAGCTTTCTACAACTTCTAGGGTTTATCTGAGTGGATGTGGACTTCTGTGTTTGCACGAACTGGGAACACCTGTGGGAACAGGGCAGGGCGATAGCCTGATGTGAGATTAGAAACCGCAGATCCTTAACTCCAGAGAACAAAAAGCTTTCAAAACCACAGCTGGCTCAAGGCCCACAAAGGCTGAGCATCTGTGGCTGGAGGCCTCTGTGTGTGTGTGTGTGTGTGTGTGTGTGTGTGTGTGTGTGTGTGTGTGTGTGTAGGAGAAAGCCACACCCAGCAGCTCCCACAGGCTACCTCTTAAGAAACTTTGACTCTCCCTGACTTTAAATCAGAGGGTTTTTTTTCTTTTTCCTGTTCTTTTTTTTTTTTTTTTCTAGTCACCATGGTGACTGAAAAAATTCAGGGTGAAGAGAGAAAAGCGAAACACGACATCTTTAAAAACACATTCTTTGTCCTTGGCTTCAACCTCAACTTTGTACTTACAGAGTGCACGGGCACACGCACACACCACACACACACACACACACAAACACGCATACACATGCACACACCTGCCTTGCAAACCTAGACAAGGATGCTGAAAGATGGAATTCTCTTTTCTTCTTCGTGACATCTTCTAGAATCTGTACCACTTGGAACCTAAGCTGTCTTGCCCTAGGTTCTGCATCAATGTCTGTGTTGAAGAACCTCCAAGCTGCTTCCCTTTAGGCTTACTGGGGCACTTGGTTAAGGGGAAAGTTAATGCCCTGGTAAGTGGTAGCACTAAATGTTTGCCAAGGGACCCTCAAGAAAGGGCATGGGGAGAGTGGTAAGCAGCCAAGTATGGCTCTCCTGAGTCAGTCACTACAAGGATGTGGGGCAGTGGGTACCACGCAGGAGCCAGCATCTGACAGAGGCTTTGTTAAACACGTATATGAGTGAAGAGCTAAGAAAGAAAACAGCGAGAACCACCATGGGAAGAAAAGTCTTTGGACCCTGACCTTTACTGTGGGGTTCAGACAGGAGACAGGAACCACAGACCCCTCCATTCCTATGCCTGGTTCTGGCTTCCATGAGGGACACCCTGGTCTTCTAGCTTACTTCCTCTTGGAGGTCGTCTGGGTTCCAGACCTTCTCTGTGTCACGAGCCTGGCAGGTGCCTTGGTGATGGCACTGAGCCAGTCTCCTTCTCCTGTGCCCAGAGTCACATTCAGGGTGGAAACACAGCTGCCCCTGCCAAGTCTGCCCAGCCACACCCTAGGGTGAGGTCACTTCCTTTCTGTGTGGCTCTGTGACACTCTCCTTCTGGCCAGTGAACAGGACTGGAGTGGGGAAGATATTGCTGTGATCTCTGGAACTGCTGTTTTATGGGCGGGTTTCTCTAAGCCCTCCCGTCTCCATTCCTCTCAGTCTTCTTGAGTCTATTGATTAACTGATCTTCAGATATCTAGTCTCTCTTTTTAAAAACAAGAATTAATATTTAGGCTTTGATGAAATGGGGAGATGGACTCTTACTTTCCTATTTTTTTATCTTCCCCTCCTTCTTTTAATTTGTTTTTGTTTCTGCTTGCTAGACATGGTCTCGTCTTAGGGTCCTTCTGCTGCAGTCTTAGGACCGCTGTAAGCACAGGTGTGTATTACCACATCTGGTTCCTCTTTTACTTATTTATTTATCTATTTATTTATTCATTTATTCATTCATTCATTCATTCATTTGGGTTTTTGAGACAGGGTTGGATGTTCTGAAACTTGCTTTGTAGACCAGGCTAACCTCGAACTTATAAAAATCTACCACCTGCTTCTGCCTCCCAAATTCTGGGATTAAAGGCAATCACACCACTGCTGGGCTCCTCTTCTATTTTAATAGCCACAGACAGTCGGTTCATTTACTGCCTAAGGCAAAATGTGCAATATATATGAACAAAGTTGGGCAGCTGAAATGCCTTTGGAGGCTGCCTGGAGCCCTAGATATCTTGTGAGAAAACTGACCAGCTCCAGGAACGTAGAAACTCTACCACATCCACCCATGAGCCCAGGCATCCTGCCTTTCATCCACACATCCCTCCATTCTTCCTCCTGTCTGCTGTACCATTCTCCCTGCCATCACCCACCCACCCACCCATCCATCCATTTCATTTATTTTTTTCATAGTGTTGATGATTGAATCTTGGGCTTCATGTATGCTAGGAAGCACTCTGTCAACTTAACTACAC
>PVIH01004601.1:73080-137257 GCA_004025045.1 Sigmodon hispidus
TGACTTCACTCTTTCCATACATCCATGCACTCATTGACTTCACTCTTTCCATACATCCATGCACTCATTGACTTCACTCTTTCCATACATCCATGCATTCATTCATATATCTTCCCACTCAGTGTCTTTCTATACTTCTCTTTAACTGGTCTCCTTTTGTGTCTTTTTTCTTTTTGGAATTTTGAGACAGGATCTCACTACATAGCTCAAGCTGGCCTTGAACTCACAGGAATCTGCCTGCCTGGGATTAAAGGCATGCTCCACCATGATGGGTTTCTCCCTCCTTCCATCCTCAGTTATTCAATCTTTCCATCCATCTATACTTCTTGTCTCTTTACTCCCACCTACCCATGCTTCCATATATGCAATCTCATCTTCCCACTGGTTCACTTGTCCATCCGCTCTACCCATCAATACGTTCACTGGCAGTATTTTTATAAACACCTACTTGAGCTAGACACTGCTTAGGTTTAAATAGTCACATCATATTCGTGTCTAAATTTGCTATCTGAATAAACCATGAGCCTATTCTAGAAATATCTCAGCGGGAAAAGGAGACTCCAAAACCCTAAGATGCAGCTTGAGAACTACAGTAGATGTGTTCATGAGAAGTAGAGGGGAGCTGTCAGCCTTTGGGTGGTCGGAATGGGCTTCTCTGGGTGTCCTTGAAGGGTCTAAGGAGAGATTTACCATACAGGTAACCCAGTCATTCCAGGCTGAAGGCATAGAAAGGTAAAGGCACACAAGCATAGAAGGGACTGAGAGGTTCTAGAATGCTCCAAAAGGGCACTGAGTAAAAAGAGGTCAGATGTGTGGAGAGTGACCACACATCAGTCAGAGCCAAGCAAACCATGCTGAGAAACCCAGCTTGAGCCCTGGGAATAAAAGCAGTCCTGAAATAAAGACCCACTAGACTGCGGTGACAGGGGCTTCAGAATTGGAATATGTCACTGGAGGCAGAAGATTGTAGAAGGTTACTCAGGTAAGGAGCCAGGGAGAGATGGTATAATATGGTCTGGCCTAAACATCAGAGGTCAGCTGGAGAAGGTGAGAGAAACTGAGTATCATTTAAGGAGCAGAAAAAACAGGTTGTGGACAAGCAATGAACATGCTGATCCTGAGGATCCTCACTCTGGTCAAGCAAAGATGCTGGACTTCCAAAGAGTGAGGAGACTCTGGGTGGGAGGTGGGATCTGGATCAACTTATGAAAGTGTGAGTTCTTGAGACCTCTGCAGAGAAAGGACTGGCCTGCCCTCCGGTACCTATCAGGTTATCTGGCCACCACTGCTCTTAGACAAAGACACTCATTTATTCACTTGATTTCTTTGATTTGTTTTTATTTCTTTTAAAACAATATCTTTCTATGTATCCCAAGTTGGCTACAAACTCAGTATATTGCCCAAATTGGTCTTGAACTCTCTGTCAGCCTCCTGCCTCAGCCTCTTCAGTGTTGGAGTTAAATTGTATGCCTCCCTATGTGGCTTTTATTTACTTTCAAATTTCTCCATGAGCCAAGCTGGGGAGATAACACAGTTGGCAAAGCATGAGTTTTATACCCAGAACCCAAGTACAATGCCAAGTGGTGGCTAGCACTCATAACCTAGTCTGGGGAGACAGAGGCAGAAGAGCCTGGGGCTTATTGACCAGACAGTCTAGCGTAATAGGTAAATGATGACCAATGAGAGGCATATTCTTAAAGGGAGTAGACATTTCCTGAGGATAACACCAATATTGTCCTTTGGCATCCCAAACATATGCACATTAATATGTACAGGTGTGCATGCACACATGCACACATACAGATTCATAAAAAGAAAAAAAAAGTCCCTGAGCAATATGAATCTAGCTTACTACAGGCCATGGAATTTATAACAAACAGGTCACCAAGGACCATGGCTTCCTCGGAGCTTCATTACAGTGACTACTAAACTACTTTAGTAATGACCCTGGACTACTAAAGCATCTGCATTGTTCCTGAGTTATGAAGCAGTCTGCCAAGGCAGAACAGTGAGGTGGCAGCCAGGTAGCAGAAGCTGGGCATGGAAATGCAACAAAGTTGGGGGTTTCAGGGAGCCTGAGGAACCCATGCCAGCTATAGGGTGATTAAGCAAATGGCTTTTCTGCTAAAGCTCAGACAGGAGGGGCTTGGGGGGGGGGACTCAAAAGGATAGCTAGGTGTCCTTAGCCAGAATGTTCCCTGACCTTCTGGAGGCTGCTGGGTTTCCTCTCTTCCTGCAGAACTAACACACACACACACACACACACACACACACACACACACACACACACACACTCAATGAATGCTTCCATCTGGCTCACAGGTTGGAGCAGGCTTTGTAAGCTGTATTGATCTTTCAGGGTTTACTATACCACAGCATCCATCTCCTAACTATGACAATAATGCTCATATTTCTTGAGAACTCACTGTATCCAAACTTGGCAGATACTACGCCAGCTAATCTCACAGCCGTTGTGTCTCTTCCTCCATAGAGGAGAAAGATAAAGCACAGAGAAGTCCAGGAACTAGTAAGCCTGGTGTTGTGAAGGCGTACAGCTAGACCCAGGAACTCACATGTCTACATCTCCTCGCCATCTTGCTTATCTTAAGATCTGAGACCACAACATAGTGGCCTGAGACCCCTGGGACAGAGGTCTTCTGGGGTAGAAGGAACTGCTTTCAGTCAGAATTGTTGAGACACAAGAAGTGGCCTCAGCCAATAATGTCAACAGCTCCTGGATCCAAATCAGTGACAGTGTGGGTAAGTATTCCAACTTTGACAGAAGTCTGAACTCAAACAAACATCCTTAGGACTCACATTGAAATAGAGTAATTCTGGGCTATAAAATCCAGAAATGATTCTGGTGTGTCTGCAGAGGTGTCCAAAGGGCATCATAAAGAGCATATTAGGGGTTAATCTCACATGTTGTCCCTTAGACATTATCTCTTTCTTTTTTTAAATAGGGGCTCTGGTCTGGAGCTCACCAAGAAGATAGGCTGAATGGACTGTGAGCCCTGGGGATTCTCCTGTCCTGTCCCATGAGCCCATGTGCAGAAGCCAGACATCTATTACTCTACCTGATTCCCTTGAGATGGGGTCTCTTGCTGCTGGAAATCCAAACTTGATCTTCATGCTCTCAAAACAAACACTATCAACGGAACCATCTCCACATTCCCTAAGTGTGTTCTTCTTGTAGCTGTCCCCAGCTCTGTTGACAACTCCATCCTTCCTCTTGCTCAAGCCAAAACGTGAGCTGCCCTTGGCTCCCTCCTTGCCCTCTGCCCATGTCTGATCATCTACAGACTATGCTGTTCCTGCTCCCAAGATCCACTGAGCCTAGCTTGCCTCTCACTGCCCAGCATCTCTCAACTGAGTAATTCCTCTTTGTCCCACAGTTTATCCTCAGCACAGGAGCTGCTATGGTTTGGATAAGTGTATTCCAAAGTCTTATGTATTAAAGACTTGATCTGTTCAAAGATGGTCAAACTTCTAAGGCTTTGTGGGAGACTTTCTGTCTTTGAAGCAGATGTTTGTACCACAACCTTCTCTTCTACTCTAGACCAGAGGATGAATCTGCTTTCTCCATCACATACTCTCGCTGTGAAATATCATATTGCTGCAGGACCAAAGCAGTGGGACCAGCTAGTCATGCACTAAAACACCTGAAACTGTAAACCAAAAGGAGGCTTTCCTCTTCTTAAGTTGATTCGTCTTGAGCATTTGTTACAGTAACAGAAAGCTGTCTACCAGGGGAGCTTCCTACATACAATTCATAGCATCCTTGATTTCTGCTCAGAACCTTGCTATGCTTCCCTTGAACCCAGAGCAAAGTCTCTAATCAATGGGTCCCCAGATATGGCTCCTCCTCCTCCTGCCTTTAGACTGCATTATTCTTTGTCCTTCCTAGGCATCACCATCCTGCTTGTCATTCTTCCTCAGTACAGCCACATCTCCTCCTCACGACCTTTGCTCAGGCCATTCCCACACATCTGCGTGGCCATGTAGCCCACCCTGACCTCTGTGGGTTTTTATGTGTATGAGTGTGTTTCCTGCACATATGTCTGGGTACCACATGCACGTCTGGTGCTTAAGGAGTCCAGGAGAGGCACCGGAGTCTCCAGAACTGGAGTTACAGATGCTTATGGGAGCTGGGGATCAAACCTGGATACTCTTTGCCACAAGTGCACCCCTGAGTCACCATTCCAGCCCCTGATCTCTGTATTTAAAATGGCAGCTTCCCCACCTGGCCCTCTATTCCTGAGCTCATCCTGGCTGCTCCAACCTCCACTACCTTGCTAGGCTGTTTCCTTTCATTGAACAGCACTAATTGATTCAGACATACCATAGGATTTAGAACTGTGTGTTTCCTTTTTAATCTAATGCTATGATATAAACTCTCTGGGCATGTTGGCTTCAATTTCCTGCTCCCTGATAAGTCCTAGACAGTTATAATGGACTTTGAGGTGCTCAGAGTTTCTAGTAGGTTCAGGGGGTCCCCAGAACCTGGTTGGGAGTGGGTCCAGGAAGACTCAGCTCAACTCTGCCTCTATTATCTCTTTCTCTGCCTCACCCCCTCCTCACTCAGATTGGATTGTCCTCTTGATGGTGGTTGGCTCTTAGCCATATTCATAGTGTGCTCTGAGATTTTATAAGACTTGGGATCTTTTGTTTCTCAGGGAGAAGAGGCCATCTCTTTTTCTCATAGCAGCATTCACCTGATACAATATATAATAGGCTGATTTATTGTGTTATGCTTACAAACATAATTCACAATGTATTCAATTTTTAAAGGGCTTTAAAGTCTTTTTTTTTTAAAGATATATTTATTTACTATGTATACAGTGTTCCGTCTGTATGCATGTAAGCTGCCATGTAGTTGCTGGGAATTGAACTCTCTGTGCTCCCAACCTCTAAGCCATCTCTCCAGCCCAGACTTTATGGTGGTAAGTAGCATGGAACCGCTTGCCTCCGTCATCCCACTGTTTCTGTGTGACATCGTTGCACACCAGACTCCAGTTGGAAGAAGACAGTCCGTACCCTCAGCCTCAGTCAGACTCTCCTTGTCTGGCTCCTAGCCTGGCAGTTTCACCACCTGTCCAGCCCTGCTCTACATCTCCTCCAGTTCAGCCTGAGCTAAACCCCTTGGGCGTTCATAGAACCCGAGAGTTGGCTGAAGGAGAGCGCTGGTGCTCTCCATGGTCCTGAATTTCTCCTCCTGTCCCTGCTTAGTATGAGATGGTTTCTCAGGGAAGCAAATGTTGGACATATGTGGTTCCAGGGAACCTCCCCCCTCCTTTTCCTGTACATGCTTCCTGGAACCCTAACAGGCTTCTTTTACTGATTAGTGTAATAATTAATGAGAATTAATAACCCTGCCGCCAAAGCCTTCACTGAGCTGAGACATTCTCAGGAAGTCTTCCTTGATTCTTCAAAACTGAGGATTATCTCCCCACTTGGTATTCAGGTAGTGCCCCTGTGCATCCTAAGATCTAATGTGTGATGTCACTTGTACAGTCCCAACAGTGAGTTGGAAACTTCTGGCCTGTCTGCTTATTGTTGCATGCCCAGAATATAGGTGAAGGCAATACATTCTGGCTGAGTAAATAAACTCATGAATGAGTCTGGTGGAGGGCCTGGGGCAGAACTATTCTTGTTCTCTGATCAGACCGAGACCACTGTACCATAATCTATAATAGGAACTTGGAAGAGAAGCAAGACTTAGGCATGGTCCTTTCTTTAATGAGTACAAGACTTGGTTGTAGAACTAACAGTGGCTGGTGGCCTGCATCCTATTTTAGACAAGGTAATATTGAGACTCAGGGAAGTGATGTGACCGGTCCATGACAGTAAAGCTCAGGAGTGAATGTGAACCTACCCTCAACCCTCGGTCCTCTGCTGCCTCCTGCTTACACGGTCGTTTCTCTTCTCTAGAGGAAGTCTGTGTCTTTGTGCACAGAAGGCATGGGGTCAAATCCAGAGGCAGCTGGCAAAACACTAAGATTCCTGGGCAAATTAAGACCCAGGATTTTGGATTCTGTTCTCTGAGAAATGGCTTTAGGAATCATGAATCAGGCACCAGAGAAAGCCCTGTGCTCTAAATGAGGGGCTTGTGGTCTCTGAATGTTATCATAAGAAACAGGATAGGAAACTCCTTCTCCATGACATCTGCAATTCTGCAAGGACCACGGTCTCCACACTCCACAAATGTCTCGACACTTGAATCCTATGGGGACACTGATGTGAGTGACCCAGCCTGGCCCCAGTGTGTCCATAGCCAGAGCTCCAGAGATAGTCCAAGGCTTCTTCTCTCATTGGCGTGTGGGCCTGAGGAAAATTCCACTGCCCCAAAGCCTCAGGATTATCTTCTGCAGCTAGATAAGAGTGAGGGCTTGGCTAGAGACAGCATCCAATTTGTGGAATTATCCTAATACCTAGCACACAGCCATCTTGGGATGAGAAGCATTTCATATGTTTGGGTCCTACAAGGCTTTTATGGCCATTAAGTGGACCACTGTGTGTCAGTTACTGAACTAAGTCGGCTGAGGGGACACAGCTTGGGCTGATATAAAGGCAGTTGTACATAGACTGAAATGCTAATCAACGTCTTACATCTCTAGAGTCTGGAAAGTCCAAGTTGAAGGTGCTGACAGATACAGCTGCTGAGGACCCACATTCTTAGAGCATCCTCACACGGCAGAGGGTCAGGTCACACAGCTCTTTGGAGTCTCATTACTAATAGCACCAAGGACTCTACAAATAACATAACCACCTCTCACACTCCAAGCCTCCCAATATCATACAGTGCTGATTAGATTTCAACATGAGTGTTTGGGCTACACAAATAATCGGTCCACAGCTCCTCACCACTGCTGTGTCTGGGAGAGGGAGTCAGAGATTATGGTGGCTTCCCCAGGGCTGTATTGTTTTCTATATTTCCCTGACTCTCTGCAGCTATCTTGTTCTCTACCGGGATCAGAAGTGTGGGCAGACTGGAACAAGTCACCGTTCTTGCCTGGCTAAGCATTTCACCTGTAAAATGGGGCAGGCTACATGTTGTCTGAGGGGTCCCATCCTAGATTCCATGGGAGCAGATCTGGGCTCCCATCAGAACTGTGCTGGCCTGGAATCCTGGCAGCAGTCAGCACTGGCCGCCCACGCACAGGCAGGCAGGCGGGAGGCAGGGTGCTGCAGCCTCGTTGCCAAGAGCACAGAGAACTTTCCACTGGGTCCAGATTTTTCATCTCCATGGCAACTGCTGGGGGGTGGAAGCAAAATTCTTCAGAGTGCCAGAGAGATTATATGGGAGGAAGAAGCACAAGAAATTGAGCACAGAGCCAGCACCCAGTCGGCCCTACATTTCTCTCTCTCTCTCTCTCTCTCTCTCTCTCTCTCTCTCTCTCTCTCTTCCTTCCCTTTTTCCCAAGCTTCCTCCCTCTTTTGATGTTCCTCTGTTTGCTTTTCTCCTTTTACTGTGTCCATCCTTCCCATCCTTTTTTGAGCTCTGGCTCTCAGAAGCTGGGTGGATGCCATGCTGGGTAGCAGGCACCATTGCTGGGGCTATACACATATGATTCATCCCACCCTCCCGGCTCTGGGCAGCGTGATATCACCACTTCACAGATGAAGAAGACATGCAGGCCTGTGCAGTTCACTGACTTGCTCAGCAGGGTATAGTCATTTTATAGTCCTATTTCAGTAGTGACATCATCAGTCCCTGTGGTGTTGAGAAACTGCCAATAAAATGGAGAGTGACATGGGAGCAGACAGGAACCATAGGAGGCATGTGACAGGGTCTTCCTAGTTTCTTCCCCTCTGTCTGTAGCTCACATTGACCTTCCTGCTTTGGTGTGAGGTGGAGAGCTGGCCGCATCTCCCTGACTCCCATTTTAGGCTGATTCCCAGTCCTCCTTGCCCATTTATTTAAGCTCAGGGAAAGATCCTGCCTCAGGGGTGCTTTGGAGACTCTGGCATACCAGACACCTGTGTGCTGTTCCCAACATCCTCATTAAGAATGCCCTTTGGGAAGTAGCCTGACTTGGGACAGCTGGCTCATGCCACACAAGGATCTTGGGAAAGATCATCAGAATTCCAGGAAGTGTTCACTCAAGTCCTCAAGATGCTAGTGAGGAGGAGGAAGAAGGCCACAAAGTAGGATCATGTGAATACAGCAAAGATAACATAGCCCTGCCAGTCACTCAATGTGACCTAGTGGTGAGGACTCATTCAGACATATGTATAATGATCAGAACCAAATGAGGCCTCAGAAAGAGTGACTTCACCTCTGGGGACAAAGACCCAGCTTTAAAGTTAGATGACTTCTCTTCAGCTGTCTCTTCGTCCTCCAACTGATCTCCTAAGCTCAGTTCCCTCTGCGCTGACCTCCCAGTCCATCTACGGATCACCACACATTCCTCCTGAATTTCCAGCTCAAATTTCCAAGAGTGATCCAGTGTGTTCCTTGTAATTACTGGCTCTCTAATGCACAGAGCTCCTCCTACACATCACTGGGCTTCTGATTGGCTGTTGTAAACTTAACAATAACCCCTTGTCCAATCAGCGGTGGCCAGAGAGGTGGAGCCTCAGATTCCCTAACATGGCGCCTAAAATGGCAGCTGCATTTTCTCATAATTAAGCCCTTTGCAGTGGGGGGCTGTTTTATCTAAGCAGCCACCTCAGTGACTTAGTTGGACCTTCTGCCCTGGTCATGAGCCAGTGACATCTCTATTTCAGTCAGGCCTCTTGAGTTGAGGTTTTTGTAATTTACAGCTCAAGTTTCACAGTTGGCACCCAAATATTTCATGGGTTTGTTGTGAAACTAAAAGAACATGAGGCTGTTCCAAACTCAGCTGCGACCTTGCAGAACTGAAGTGGAGGACCCCAGAATATTCCCAGGGCACTTCTCACCTATGTTCACAGCCTTTTTCCACTGGACAGTCATTCCAGATTTCTGTGATAGAACAGATGAGAGACAACAGCTCACCTGATTACCATTTTTTAGTCAGAGGAGGACCTGTAGGCAAGAGTAGGCCCCAAGAGCCCCATCCTGGACTAAACCCCCCTACTGAAGGGTCAGGTACCCCTTCCCCCCATATTGGTTGTTTTCCCTCTTGCTGGAAAAAAAATAAAATCAACTCTCAGCAGGAAAGTCATGACATCTCATGTAGCAACTGGTTATATTGCATCTAAAGTAGGGACTCAGAGAAAGATTAGTTCTGGTGCTTCTCTCTCTCTCTCTCTCTCTCTCTCTCTCTCTCTCTCTCTCTCTCCCAGGACACCGCAGCCCCTGGAATGGTGCTGTCCATGTTTAGGGTGAATCTTCACACTTAATCTAATCTAGAAAACCCTTTACAAACATGCCCTCAAGGCTTGTCATATCAGCAGTAGTATTAACTATCACAGCCCCCAATGGGAAGGACCTGCATCCTGTCATCCTGAACCCACAAAAGGTCCATTGGGGTTTCCAGTCATATATGTCCCTGATTCCTGTGTCTCATGATCAAAGGCACTGTAGTTGTGTACCCAATAGGTCATTCATGCCTCTATAATGTGGGTGGGACAATCAGCTCTGCTGGAACAGGGAAGGATGGGAAGACTGCACTGGAAGGTACAGCAGAAAGACAAGTTATCTGGTCAGAGCAAACTGGACACTGAAGACCATCCAGTCAGTTCCCTGACAGCCCAGCCTCCAGTGGAACCAAGTCCATTTATACAGGGTCTTCCTTCACACCAATAAGAACAAACTTCCATGTACCTCTCCCCCCAAATGACTTTCCCCAGGGACCCCTGAGTGGGCACCTAAGCACATGAAGCCCCACCCAGGCTGTCACCATCCTTACATGCCTCAACCTCAGCCCTCACTGGACCCATCATTTCTGTCTATTTTTTTTTTCTGAAGTAGATGAGAGCCAAAAGACCACACTTGTCGCATCACCTACTTTGTTTCCTGGAACAGAGACACACCCATTTGTTTATCTTTGTCTGTAGCTGGTTTGTGCTGCAAAGGCCAAGGAGAGTGGTAGACACAGATGCCCATGGCCTGCAAAGCTTAAACTGTTTATCAATGGTCCTTTACAGACAGTGTCTGGCTTTTATACTTAAGCATCAGTGGTTTCCCATGTGACACAAGAAGCCCAGGGGTGACATCCCAAGAGGAACACTTCCCTCTCCTGGAACCCTGTGGTCACCTGGTGCTGTGAAGTTGCAATAGATGTAATCCAATATTGGATTCCAGATAATAATAATAATAATAATAATAATAATAATACATCCAGGCCATCTGCACATGGCCTGTTGCTAAATCTACTGCCAAAACAAGCTCTCCAGCCTTTGCATTTTGAAGGACTTGCATTTTCCTTGGTTCAGATTATCTTTGTTGTCTGCATGAATCTCCTGCTTGACACTATTTTGAACTAAGTCTCCCATCCAGCTTCCTTTGTGTGTTTCTATGTCTTTCAAAGAGCTGTGTGTCACATCACTAGAGACCTTCATGCCAAGTAATTGACCAACCTGTGGCTGTTCTTTAGCCATATCAATCATCTCACAGTGACTTTTCAACATGTACTGGGTTCCCTAAGATTCCATTTTACCAGGAAGTGTCTGGTCTGGGGTCCAGATGGGTTAGGTGGGTGAAGCAACCATCCAAGTCACCAAGAAGAAGGAGGCTGGAAGCATTGAGCAGCTGATGCCTATTCAATAGCCACCCAACCTGATCAGGGAGGCACTGTTTCTCACACTCCGTGTCAGGAGGGAGCAAGCAACAGCAGCTGGTAAGTTTGCAGTCGAAGTCTGCCCACACAGAGCCACAAATCCCTCTCCGTGAATTCCAATGAGCTGGTGCCATGGAGAAGGAAGCAATTCCCTCTTCTGATGAGAGTCACCGGTGTTAGATGGGGAACTGTGCCCACAGTCTCAGTTATGGAGCGCCACTGCTGTCATGGCTGGATAAGGCTGGGATCTCCAGTTCCTTTCTTAAACATTTGGTGTTCACAAGCATCTTCCTTGCTGAGATGCCTCTTGAGATCTATGTTGGGAAAATGCTGAAGGTTTTGTTTCTGGCACTCACCCTTGGCCTTCTACCCCATTTCCACCTTGTCTCTGTCTAGCATCTCCCTGGAATTTGCTCTTTGGCGGGTAGGATGGCAGGGGAGGGTGGTGTCTTTGCAGCCATTCAGTTCCTGGCTTTGTTCCTTGCATAATCTCTCTAAATTCATTCTCCTTATCAATAAGATGCAACAGTTAGTAGAAATGTGGACCAAATGACAGAAAGGTATGTGAAGAAGGCAAGGACAGCATTCCATAGACACAATAGTTTCCATGCCTTCTTCATTGTTGACCAAGCACAGGGCATCTGTTCACCCTGCCAACCATCACTTACATTCAATAGCCTTCTAACAGCCAAGACCCAGGCTGATCTGCCTAGGCTACTGAAGAGAAAGCCTCTCTGTTGTAGAATTTTTTTTGCATTTCCACCACACCTCTCTGGCTAGCACATTCCACTACTCTTTGATGGAGTACTCGTTGGTGGAGATAGCTAGACCTTTATAGCCTGAATAAGGCACAGAGTTCCGTGAGAATCAGTTTTTACATGAAGATATGTATAAAGACATACAGTCCAGCCCCCAAACTGATTCTAAGAAGACATTTTGGACTTCATTTTAGTGTCTTAACTAACAGTCAAATGCCCAGCCCTCTGCAGACTTCCCGAAGTTCACTGGCCTCTCCCCGGCAATGTGGCTCTCACAAGCCCACTTCTTTCCCCTCCCAGCACCCCGCTACAGTTCTTTTGTCTCTCCCTTCTCATGCTCCACTCTTCACCCTGCAGGGGTAAGGCAGGGAGCAGGAGCACCCAGGGATTCACATGCTGAGTCCTCTTTGCATTCAGATGTATTTGGGGACTGGCTCTATAAACTCTGAGAGAAATGGACTCTCAGAGTTTGGGAGTTTACTTTTTACTTTATGTAATCAGCCAACACTTGCAGAATAGCACAAGGAGCTAGCTCCCTTACAGCCTTGGCCCAGATTCCCTGACTGCTTGTCTTCACATTCTCTCTCTCTCTCATATATATACATATATATATATTGCATACAATTTTTTCTCTGAAATCATTTGCAAGTAAGTTGAAGATATCTTTCCCTTTAATCCATAAATAATTCTGTGAGAATTTTCTTCAAAAAAGAACATTCTCTTATATAAGCACAGTGCAGTTATCAAAATCAGGAAAATTAAACATTTCAGCAATTACTGTTATCTCTTCTGCAGCCCATATTAAAATGTCATCAGTTGTCCCAGTGCTGAGTTTAAATCTTTTGCTGTCTAAGGTCCAATTCACGGTCTTCAATGCATCTAATTGTCATATTTCTCTAGAAAACATTGCATTTTGTGGGGTTTTCCTGAATCCTTACCCCTACTTAACAAAGACTAGCACTGCTGAATCAATAGTAATTCAGTGGGTACTTTGACTCAAACCAGAAACAAAAGGTTTAAAGGTAACAATGGCAGCCTCACATTTTAATGAATACATCATTATGTACTTCAGCCATTTTCTCTGGATGGGGACATATAGTGACCAATGGATAAAGGAGTATACAGCTGGATGGTGAATTGCTAGATAAAAAGCAGATGGATAGGGTTATATGGATGTATAATAGAGGAATTCATGGGTGGGCATGAAGCATAGGAATGAATGGTTAAACATAGGGCATTGGTCTATGAATGTACAAATATTCATAATATCAAGATGAGGTGCTTAGATGGGTGTCAGGAATTCTTTATTCAGGTTCCAACCCTTCCTTCTACCAGCTGGGACTATTGAGGAGCCCCTTCCCTACTCTGGAGCTTGGCATTGAGGTGGCTTTCACTGTACTGTAGATGGTGGTACTATTGACCTTTTTTTTTTTTTTCTTTATAGAAAACTTTATTTATTTATTTATTTGCCTTGGTGCTTGCCTGGAACTGGAACTACAGACAGTTGTTAGCTGCCATGTGGGTGCTGGGAATCGAACCCAGGTCCTCTGGAAGAGCAGACGGTGCTCTTAACCGCTGAGCCATCTCTCCAGCCCCTATTGACCTTTTTGATTGCTCTGGTTTGGACCAGCTCTGGCTGTGGAGCTAATGCATGACAAAGCTACTTTGGGCCTGGGGAATCCAGTTTTAAAGCAGGTGCTTTGTAAATATTCTGTCTCTACTAGGACCTTCCATGGCCAGCCAGGGCCTCCCTGTCCTTCATTGTGAAGCCTCCTTCCCCTCCCCTCTCCATCACAAGAAGGCCTCCTGGTATCTGGGATTCCAGCTCTAGGAAGCATCAACGTTTATTCCACATTTTCTGCCTTACCCAGAACCCAAGGGATGACATTTTCTTCAGGCCTTCCCCCATTCAGCACAGTCTCGTCACTCCTCATCCTCAGGGCTTCTGTCACACCCTCACCTCCACACACTGCAAGACTTCCTGCCTCCTCCGTGTACCACAGGGAAGGAACATGCTGCAGCTCTGAGGCCTGGCTCCTTCCAGACTTGTGTGGGTAACGTTCAGTGCTTTCCCACATGGACAGAAATCCGGGAACCAGGCTCAGCTCCCACAGGGAGCTTTGAGAAGAAGGTTACTTATCTTTTGGACTCTATACTAGAAAGCCTACCCGATGCTCAGGAGGACAGCAAACAAGACCAGAAAGAAATGAAGGGGGGAATGATTTCTAAAAGTTCTGATGCATGATGTTGTAAAGTGATATTTGGGGGAGTCAGAGTGTTTGGGTTTGTCTAGAGATTTTTTTTAAAAAAATTATATGTATATTTGTGAGTGAGGCAGGAAGAGAAAGGTATATACTCATCAGCCAGAAGAGTGTGTCGAGTTTCTAAGAGCTGGAGTTACAGATGGCTGCAAGCTGCCAGAAATAGTGCTGGGAACTGAACCCCTGAGGGTGACATTGCATTGGTGAGGAATCAGAATCAGATCAACTTCTTGGCTGTGCTAAGGTGCCCTGCTCACTCCTGTGCCACCAACACCACACCATGTTTTGCTTCTGTATAATGCGGGGAGGGGACACCAAATCTATTTGGAACATGAGGCAGCAGCAAATCCAAAGGTACCTGCCTGTAACCAGTCTGAGCCTCATTAGCTGGGGCTGAGTGAAAACCTACCTGGGTACTAAGCCCATTATTTGGGCAGTTTGGGGGACCTGCTGATACATACTGTAGATCGGCCTTCCTTCATCTCGGTTCCCTGTGGTCCAGCTTCCCCAAGCCCAGTCTCAGATCAGAGGGGTATAAAGCTATATGCCTGCTCTGTATAGTCATCTTAAGATCAGACTATAGGGAAGCCTTCTTAGTGATGGAGGCGGGCCTAACCCATGGGAGGTGGGGCATCCCTGAACTGATGGCTCTATAATAAAACAGACTGAGCAAGCCTGTAAGCAGCAACCCTCCCCAGCCTCTGCATCAGCTCCTGCCTCCAGGTTCCTATCATCTTTAAATTCCTGTCCTGACCTGTTTAAGGTCCTGTCCTGACTTCCTTTGATGATGAAGAGGGATGTGGAAGTGTCAGCCGAATAAACCCTTTCCTCCCCAAGCTGCTTTGGTTATGGTGTTTCATCGTAGCAATAGTAACCCAAACTAAAACACCCCCTTTCCCAGACTGCAGTGCTCTGGCCTGAGGTGAGTGAGACCCCATGCCCAAGACCACCAGGTCTTGAAGCCAGCACAGAAGGAGTTAAGGACCTATGAAATGTATCTCATGTCACCTGTCCCAGTACAACAACGGGAACCTTAACAGAGAGATGTCCCTGGAGGGGTAACCCAGTTTGATAGCCAGGTTAACAGTTTGCTTTGAGATTTAACACTGAGAAAAATGGTAAATGGGCTATTTGCCGCATCTTTTTGCAGACATTTTGTAAACACCAATCTTTATTGAGTGTGTGTATATAACACAGTAACATACTAACCATATCTCATTCAACGCACTCACCCTTTTGCTGAACACCACCTATGAGTCAGACACCTCATCGATGACTAAGAAGGTATATATATATATATATATATATATGTATATGTATATATGTGTGTATATACATATATGTGTATGTGTGCATATATATATATGCATGTATATATATGCATCTCCCAGCCCAGCTTGTAATTAGGAAAGGGCTTACTTGTCCGAAGCACAAGAGGCAGAATGACTCATTAAACTTGCCTATAGAGACGAAAGGAGTCTCACCAGAGAGCTAACATTTCAGCAGGGTCATGAGGGATGAGAAGAAGGGAAAGTCAGGGGAAGCGGCCATGATTCCTACAACAGTATCAATTTGGGTGACTTTAGTTGCAACCTTGAACTAGACAATGGGTCAAATATGATGGATGCCTCTCATTTAGTCATGTAAATTCCAAACCCGTATTCCTGAAAGATACAAATTTGCACTTGAACAAATTGCTGCATACATCATGTTCTTAGATGGAAAAATAATTCAACATAATAAAAATGTTATTGAGGCCTCACATTTAAAAATATTAATTTTATTGTATGTATGTTATTTTTTTTTCTGTATGCATGTATGTGTACCAAATTCTTGCCTGTGCTCATAGAGACCATAAAAAGTCTCTAGATCTCCTAGAATGGGAGTTACAGGTGGTTGTGAGCCATCATACATGTGCTGAGAATCGAACCTGGGTCCTCTCAAGAGCAGCCAGTGCTCTTAACCACGGAGTCTTCTCTCCAGTCCTACATTTTCTTTTTTTTTTTTCCAGTTCCACATTTTCATTTATGAATTTAATGAGAAATAACCCCAGTATCATTGTTTTCTCCTGTAGCATCAGAGATTATAAACTTTATATAGGAAAATTAGCCAGAAAAACAAATTAGAAAAAAAACCCCACCATGGCCACAACTTTATAAGATAGTAAGTTTATTTTAGGACTCCATGATGATTTAAGTACAATTGAACAAACTTATAGTATGCAAACTGAAAAAGTCTAGAGATAGACCCCATCCATGATCAATTGGGAAGTAAGTGGAACCTTTAAGGGGCGGAGCTTGTGAAGGCCTTTAGGTCAATATCTGCCAATAAAGAATAAGTTGGATAGAACATACACAGCCAGACAATGGAAAACTATGCAGTTTGGTTGGATTTTTTTAAATGGGGATTGCCTCCAAGTAATTATAATGTAAAAATCTCCAAAGTGTAATTAAGGGAGAAGCCTTAAACATATGCCCAAGTGGTCTTCTCTGGTGGATTCCCTTCTGCCCTCTGCTGGGACATGCGCTTATGTGCATACATACACACACCACCACCACTACCACATAATTTAAAAATAAAATAAATCTAAAAGCACTTTACCTTTTTTTTTTTCAACTTCATAGCTACTCTGCTCTCTCCCGAGTGTTGTCTTATCTATAAACTCCTCTCAATCTTTCAACCTATCCACCATCTATCTTACATCTATGCATTTATCCATTCATCCACAAATATACTCACACAAGAATAGTTTGAAAATAATTGTGTTCACTAACTTTTGAGTCAACTTGACACAAGCATGAGTCATCTGTGAAGAAGGAATCTTGAGAAAATGCCTCCATAGAATTGTCCTACAGGTGAGTCCGTAGGGCATTTTTCTTTGTTGATAATTGCTGTGGAAGGAGATGCCACTCCTGGGGTGGTGGTCATGAAAGCTATAGAAAGCAGCCTGAGCAAGCCATGGAAGAAAGTCAGTAAGCTGCACCCCTACATGACCTCTGCATCAATTTCTGCCTCCAGGCTCCAGGCCTGTTTAAATTCCTGTCCTGACTTCCTTCAGAAATAGACTGTGGTGTGTGGATGCATAAGCTAAAATCTTTTCCTCCCCAATTTGATATTAGTCATGGTGTTATATTACAGTAGAAACCCTAAGACAATAATCTTACTGATATTGTCACATTCAGAATCCAACTTAATGTGCCTAAAGATTGCTTTGTATTTTTTTCTTTCTTTAGGATATGCAGTCAAAATAATGTGCTTCTGGGTCATTTAAAGCAGTCTCTCCCACATAGTTAGACTGTAACAATCAGGCTTATGTCTCTCAATTTAGAAGGTGATTTTGAAAAAATGTTTTGAGTTTTTGATTTTTCATCTACTTGATCTCAAGTAAAGTCATCAAATTAGGGACATCCAGAAGGGTTCACAGACCTTTTCTTTTTTATTAATGTTAAGATTTCTTCAGTCATTTATTTTTGGAACTATAAGGAAATGCATATATACGCATATATTTTTCTGTTGCTGTGATAACTAGTCAGTAAAAGTCCTGCCATGCAGGCAAGAGGACCTGAATTCAGAACCCCAGCACCACATAAAAATCCAGCTGTGATGGTGTGTGTCTGTAATCCCAGAGATCGTGGAGTATGGACAGTGTATGGATACAGGAGATCACCAGAAGCTGCTGGGCACCAAGTCTAGCCAGTATATGAACTCTGGGCAGAGGGAGAAATGCTGCCTTAAAACATAAGTTTGAGACAGATAGAGAAAGACACTGCATGAACACACATGTACACATGCACAAGTATGATCTATGGGCTATATATGAGAGATTGTATAAACCAAAGCGGGGGGGAAAAAAAAAAAGCAAATGACAGAGCCGACAATCCTCTTCCAAGGATGGCCTATGTCTTCAGCCAGTCTGAGACTATATAGACAAATATACTAGGATCCCGTCTCCCTAAATCAGAACATCTATATAAAAAGCAGATTCATCCCCCTCTTTGCATTAAATGTATGCCAAGACTTGAAGATTTTTTTTGTTTGTTTGTCATTTTTAGGGGAAATGAAGGGGTTGAGACAGAGCTTCTCTGTGTAACAGCACTGGCTCTCCTGGAACTCACATTATAGACCAGGCTGGCCTCAAACTCACAGAGATCTGCCTTCCCAGCACTGGAATTAAGGGCATGTGCCACCACTGCCTGTCAGGATTCTTGATAGCAATAATTGTAAAAATACAACGAAACCAAACATAATAATAATTGTACCGACACACAATAGGTATTTGCTGCGGGGAAGTATGCTAAACACGATCAAAGCGTGGAGAGAATTTACAATGCTCAAAGCAGATGTGTAACAGCAAGAAAAATAAAACCAGAAATGAAGACAAGATAAACGGCTTAGCTGAAGGTCAGCCACCTGGGATGGTGCCAGCTTCTTCCTTACCAGGTCAAGCAGGCTGACTTTACTCTGGGCTTCATCTTTGAATAAAATGTGCATAAGATCACATGTCCTTTATAGAGCCACGTGGAGTAACAACCTGAACAGGACTTGGTCTGGAGTAAGCAGTCCCTGTTCGGCGGCGTTGCATCGCTGTGGCCACGCCCCCGCCTACAGGGGCTCCAAGGCCACGCCCCCCGCCTGAAGGGGCTCTTTAAGGCGTGTCTACCTTTAAAAGCCCCAGCCACGTGGAAGACTTCCTCTTTTTCTCTTCCTCTCTGCCCCCCATTCTCTTTCTCTCTCTCCTCTCTTCCCCTCCCCCCTCCTTAATAAACCTAATATGGCTCCCTTGGCAGCGTGCTGGCAAGATCTTTCACGCGTGAAATACTAACAGTCCCTAAGAATTGGTGATACAAATTCCAAATCCCACAGGCTGTCATGAGATGGAAAAATAGCCCTAAATAACCATGCCAGAGTATAACCTAGCCTAGGAAATATGAGTCATAAATGTGACCAAGAGTCAACGCAGCAGATGAACGAATGGCTGATGCCAGGCTATGTATGGCTCTTAGCCTCTCTCCTCCCAGGTAGGCACAAGACACTCTCTACCCCTATCAAGCTCCACCCTGGCTGGTGGATGCTGCTGCTGCCTCCAGCCTGATGGAGGAAGCCATGATGCCATCAGATATGGTGGTCCAGCAAGAGAAGTCCCGGGGTAGGTAGGGGATAGGCTTTCCTTGGTTTGTCTGCTTCTCTTTAACTTGAATCACTCTGCTCCTGCCCCAGTCTCCCTCTCCCATCAACTGAAGTAATCAGGATCTTTACAGGGACCGACAGCTGGGGGTACCCACCCTGTGAGTCCCTGGAAGCAGTGACACAGGACATGGTATCCTGTAACACACCTCCCAGCCTCCCAGTGTGAGGATCTATTATTTATGCAGTGATGTGGCTGAAAGTCAATTTATTTTACAGAAGCCCAGAAGGCTGAATGCCTTGTTCCATTCATCAAAACAATAACTGAGCAATTAGTAAATAATAGAAGAGAATTAATTTTCTGAAAGACAGTATTTTACAAGTCCACAGGCTGTGACAGTGGGAGTCAGAGCCTAGAGAAGGCTCAGGGGATGACTGGCAAGGACTCGAGTCCTTAGAGACTGGGATAGAAGAGAAAGGACATTGTGGGTGCAGAAGGAGAGGCCAGGGCTGGCCGTCTGACTCCTGCCTGCTGCCCTGTGGCTCTAGCTCAGGCTCAGGGCAGATTCTGAGGGCTGTTCCCCAGAGAAGACACTGAAGGTGGTGGAGTTCCTCCCCAGGGATAACAACATTCTTTCCAGCCCATCTCCAGGGCCTGCCTTTGATCTCTTTCCTGGTCAGTGGTACCCTTACACTCCCAGTGTCCAAGCCCAAGCATGATCAGGGCAGATGCTCATTCAATATTTGGTGAGAAAGTGAATATCCGTGACCTCAGAAATCAGTGGAAACATTGCAAACTAGCTAATTATGCCGAGTCTGGAGCCCCACCACCTGGCCCCATGTTCTGGTTCTGCTGCTTCCTAGATGTGTGGTCTCAGCTGAGCCCTTTGATTTTTCTGTGCTTCTCTTAACTCATCTATAAAATGGGGGGAGGGACAAAGTGAGTTACTTAATGAAACTTCTAGAACAGTGCCCGTCGCATGGCAATGGCCAGCAGTCATGATCTGTAGAGTCAGGGAACACTGGTAGCACACTGCCGCCTCACTATGTGTCAAGTGTCATGACATCTTGTTCATGAATGTCATGGGTCCATGACATCTCCCAGACCTGACCAACCTCCCCAGCTTCACCACCTTTCCTCACCTCCTTTCTGGCCCCCTCTTCCTCCCAACTCCTAGGCATTGAATGCCAGGCCTGGAGCGGGAGAGGTCAAATTCTTTCCACTAAGACAGGACACTGACTAGTCCTGCCAGTGGGTGAGAGACTGGGCATTGCAGGTAAGATCCACTAACTCAGAACTAGCACCTCAGGAAGGGCCAGGAGCACCAAGTTCACATTGTTTGGTCCTCAGCCCTACAGAGACTACGCCAGATCACTGGAGTGGCACTTGACTATCGTATTATCAGGTTGCCAGGGTTTGAGACCATGGTTTCCCTTCCCAGGCAAGCTGCCAATATATCTGCAGCCAGCAGGGGTCGAGGGCAGCCACAGAACCATGATCTCTCTCCCTGAAGTGACAGTGAGAGCCCAGCTCCTCTCTGGATCTCAGGGGAAAAAATAGTGAATAGGAATTGGTCCTGTTCCTGAAAGAAACTCAGTAAAGAGCCCTGACTAGGTAGGTAGTGTGGGATAGGCTAGTTCTGGATCAAAACCCTAGGAACATAGAAGAGTCACCTGTCTGAGGAAGCTAGAGGGGAATTTCTGAGCCTCATCTTGGGTAATTAGGAAGAAAGGAAGAACATTCTAAAAAGAAGGCTGAGTGGAGAGGGTTGGGACTTGTGAGATGCTCAGAGCGACAGAAGCCCAAGCGTTCAGAGCACACAGGCTGGGGAGAGATGAAGGCAGGAATGAGCTATGAAAAGGGGTGACACCTGCGGTGTGAAAGGCAGACCTGGATGGAGACAGGGAACAGGAAAATAAGTCACCAAGCGATATGTGGGGTTGACACAACTGGGCTCCAGGGGCCAGAGTGTGAGTCTCAGCCTTTCATTGTGCTTCATGTCCCATCTCCTAAAATGGTGGCAGTTGGTACTATGGTAACAGGACACCATAGACGGTGTCATTCACAGTAAGCAGAGAGGTACAAGCTTTCAGTCCTGGAGGTTGTGAAGTCCAAGAACCAGGACCCACATCTGGCAAGGGACTGTTACAGTGTCATCTTATAGCAAATGGTATCACATGGTGCGTGTGCAAGTGAAATACAGAGAGAGAGAGAGAGAGACAGAGACAGAGGGAAAGCAAGATATCATGACTAACACTTAAGGTCCCACCTCTCAATCCCATGACAATTAAATTTCAACATGTGTTTTGGAGGAGGCAGGCATTCAGACCACAGCAGCAGGGACCCAGATCAGCGAGTCTCATTATAAGAGTTCACTGTATCAATATATCCAAATCTTGTTGAAGACACCTTGGTAGATGCCTACAAGTGACCTGCAGTGCTGGTTTGTAACAGAGGTGGCCAGTAAAGATCGAACACTCCCAGCCTCTTAGTATCAGCGTTGGGAAGACTGACTTGAGGAACTAGCTGGCCACTATCCAAGCCTTGAGATGGGCTCATGTGGCTGAGTTGTGTCCTATAGCGTGTGGGCAGCTGGAATCTACAACATGTCCCAATCTGCCTGGGAAAACCACCCTTGGGACACCCCACACTGCCAAGTGCCCCTTTCTGCATGCAGCTGTCTAAACCCAATTCATGGCTTGTCTTTCATCTGGCATTCTAAAAGAACTGATGTCAGAGAAATTAATTGTCCACCTTGTGAAAGCATCAGGTTGGACTTTCACCTCTGATCTTGATTGTATGACCTCCACCTTGAACAAGATAATCAAGTTTGCTGAGTCGGATGAAGAAAACAGGGATAAACTTCCTTCCAGGGCTACTGAGAACATTAGAGGATGTGGCAGAGTGCTTTTAAAACTTACATAAGGCTGGGTGGTTTTCCCTTAAGATACAGGGCATTCAAAACATGCTCATGTGATGTGCCTCATTTAAGCAGTGAATCCCAGAGATCATTTAAAATGTGGATGACCCAGCACTGCCCTAAATATGACTGGGTGATTGCTTCTGGGCTTGAAGTGTTTGCTTTCCCTGAGTGGCCCCATATTGCTGTATAATTGGCATCTGTGGATTCAACCAACCATGGGCTGAAAATATTCAGATGAAAAACAATTGCATCTGTACTGAATAGGTGCAGATATTTTCCTCATTACTCCCAAAACAAAACAGGACAGCAGCTATTCATTTAGCACACACTGTGTGAGTAATAACACAAAGCCTGCCTCCGAAGAATAGGTTTTCGGCCCCAGAAGGGATTGTGTAGCTCACTGTCGGGGACACACACAAAAAAAATTTAAAGGTTTCAGGGCTATACAATGATCAAAAAGTAGTTCAAAATCAAATTCAAAATGGGTCCAAAGTGTTTCTGGCTGAGCTCACCCAGGCTTCTCTTCACCCTTGGCTCTGGAGTAACATGCAATGGGCATTATGTAGACCATCACACCTCACCACATCAACCAGCACTGCCTGCAACACCTCAGCTCAGATCCCAGACTGCCACATGGTGTAAGCTGCAGTGTTTCTATTGCACATAAAATATTTTCTGTTCCTGTAGAAGCTTGATGGTTTAATTAAAGACAACAAGGTTTCATCCCTCAGCCTGTAAACATCAAATTAGTACATCTTCGGATTGAATGGTGCTAAAATACCTGATTTTGCTGTTAGAGTTGCTGACTTGAATGTCACTTTAAAAAAATCACTAAATTAATTTTGCCTTGGAACATAATTATGAACAGTTTCTGAAATGACTCTAGATAGTCTTATACCAGTTGTAGAACATATTTATGTGAAGCCGTGTTCTCAGCATTAATGATTCTAAAATCAAAACATCAATCAGCTCTGAAAAACACTGATGTGCTCTGTGTCCTCAGTAGCAAACACGCAGCCAAGAGTTAACTCTTTATGTGAAAATAAAGAAGCACGTGGGTGAAGAGGCTGCTGGATGGAAAAACTGCTGCTGCAGAGGACCGGGGTTCAGTTCCTAGCACCCACGTCAGGAGGCTCCCAACTGCCTGTAACTAGTTCCAGAAGGTCCGATGTACTCTTCTGGCCTTCATGGGCATCTGCATGCATGTGGTGCACATACGCAGATACACATAGATAGATGGATGAATAGATAGATGATTATAAGTAAATAAATACATGTATGTGGAAAAATAAAAATAAACATCCATCTCATTAGCACGTGAATTTGCTTTGTCTTAGTAAATAATACAACTATATGCATACCAAGTTTTTAAAATAAATTTATTTATGATTTACTAACAGTAAACATTTGATCCATGTGTGTGTATGTGTGGTGTGTGTGTATGTGTGTGTGTGTGTGTGTTTAATGCATGCATGGCACGGTGAACACATTAAGGTCAGAGAACAAGTCAGTACAGCCTGTTCTCTCCTTCCAAATTTACAGGGTTCTGAGGAACGTCAGACTTTGAAGAGATTGCTTTTAGCAGCTGAGTCATCTAAACTGGCCCATATAGGCCGATTTTAATGCCTACCTGCCCAGTGTCACACATAAATTTCTCCAGTAAAAAAGGGTTATGAATGGAAAAACTTTAAGAAGCCTTGATCAAAAAAGGATTCAAAGAATACCAGCGACGTGTATATAGGTTATATGCAAATGCTACATTTTATGTAGGGAATTTAGGCATCAACAAATTTGAGGCCCTGGTTTAATTTGGCCAACTTGACACAAACCTAGACATATCTTGTGTCTTGGGGTTTTTATTGCTGTAACAAAACACCATGACCAAAAAGCAAGTTGAGGAGAAAAGGGTTTATTCAGCTTACTCTTCATATTGCTGTTTATCACCAAAGGAAATCAGGACAGGAACTCAAACAAGGTAAGATCCTGGAGACAGAAGCTGATGCAGGGCCATAGAGGGGTGCTATTTACTGGTTTGCTCTCCATGGCTTGCGCAGCCTGCCTTCTTATAGAACCCAAGACTAAAGGTCAGGGATGACACCACCCACCATAGGCTGGGCCCTCCCCCATTGATCACTAATTGAGAAAAAGCCTCACAGCTGGATCTCATGGAGACATTTTCTCAACTGAGGCTCCTTCCTCTCTGATGGCTCCAGCTTATGTCAAATTGACATGGAAAATCAGCCAGTACATCTGGGAAGAGAAAAACAGAGAATCTCAATTGGGGAGCTTCTATCAGATTGGTCTGTGTGCATATCCAGGGGGACTTAAAATATTTTTATTAATGATTGATGTGGGAGTGGCCAGACCACTCCTGGGTAGATGATCCTAAGTTGTATAAGAAAACAGACTGAGTAAGCCATGGGGAACAAGCCCACAAGAAACACTCCTCCATCACCTCTGTCTCTTCTCATTCCAGGCTCCTGCCTTGACTTCCCTTGGTAATGGAGTGTGACTTAGGAGTCTTTCTTCTCCAAGGTGCTTTTGGCCGTGGTGGTCTATCATAGAAACTCTAAGAGGGGAGGTTCCTTGTAGGTATCAAGACATGTTTGTATAGCGCACATTTATTCAAACTTTGGTTTTCTGTGACACACAGAAAAGATATAGCTGTGGTTGACAAAATCAAGCCTTGGGAGCTGCCAGGGTTACCTGGAAGACCTTTGTCCTTCATCAAAACTCAGCTCCTGGGTAAGCCCCGTGAGTTCAGCCCTCTCTCATTCCCGTGGAACAGATTTCCTTGCACCATGGTGCTTAGCTTGCCACAGCCCACCTTCCCCATCAATTCCCTTTCTAAGTTTAAGCCAGTCACAGTGGGACCTCGCTTGGCTTCACCTCCAACCTGGATGGAACACACCTCCATCCAGCTTGGCACCTGTCAGGTTCTCAGGAGTTGCTGCTAAATAAATGACTCATAGCAGCAGCAATTCTGGACAGTGATGGAGATTATCTCACCTCCTACTGAAGACTCCATTTCTCCTTGTTCTTGAGTCATATTTAAAGAGTCTGAACTATTCCCTTCGCTTCTATTGCATTAGCTAATTACTTCAGTGCTTAAGTTCTTTCTTGGACATTTTCCACCAAAGATTCAGTTGCTTTCCATAAATAATTGAGGTGCACAGTGCAGATCCCATTTAGAAGATGGTGAGAAACAGCAAATGCTTGGGAGCAGGCTGAGACAGCTGAAAAAGAAGATATCCACCAGGGACCTACTCAGCAAGACAGGTGTCATGAGCCTCCTCCTGCTCCCAAAGGTGATGGCAACAATTGTTCCCTTCCGATGCTCTCCTGCACTATGACCTTGACATTCCTCCTATGGAGAAATGACATCTGTTCATGCCTGCTCCCCTTTGACCTGGGTGCCTTGTGATTTCTTGAGCCAGAAGGAATGGCTCAGTATTGATACAATTGTAACTTAGACTGCATGGCATTACAACACCAAGGCCTCTACTTTCCACTGCCCATCTGTACTGTTGATTGTCTCAAATTCAAGGACAAGGCTGGATCTGCCCCTCTCTGGCCTCTATTATCTGATTCTTTTGACTTCACTGATATGTCTTCTCTCTGCCTTCTCTTCCCCTGCTCCCTTTTCTTCTCTCTGCTATCAGGTCAACCAGGTTCACGGTTCTCATTGTTCATGGGACCCCCTATGCTTTGCTCACGCTCCAAACAAGTGGTTCTCAACCTGTGGGTCACAACCCCTTTGGAGTCATATCAGGTATCTTGCTGATCAGATATTTACAGTACAATTCACAATGGTAGCAACATTACAATTATGAAATAGTAACAAAGTAATTTTATGGTGTGTAAATGTCGTGGTTACATATGTGGAGGTCATAGGATAATTGGCATGAATTGGTTTTCTTCCACTGTGTGGATTCCAGGAGTTGAACTCAGGGCCATTATGCCTGGTGGCAAGTGCCATTACCTACTTGGCTATCTTGCTTAAAATCCTTCTTTTTGAGATGAATGTCTTCTCACTGTGTAGCTCAGGCTAGCCTGGAATCTTTCATTCTCCTGCTTCTGCCTCTCAAGTTGTGGAATTGCAGGGGTGAGCCACCAACCCTGACCTAAGAGAAACTTAATAATATCATTGTAATTTTAGAAGACACATCACAGTTGGTTACATGTGGATATATTAGTGTAGTATACAATAGTTGAATCAGTATATTTGACCTATATATTACCTCAGGAATAATATTTTTATAGGAATACTTTACCATGAAAACTTTTAAATATATACCAAAGGATTAGTTTGTATCCTATGAAATGGATGTTTTTAAAGCACCTCACCTGTGTCCATAAGCTCTCATCTCCAATAAGAACTGACCATGGCTTATCTAATCCTTTCTGTGCTTCCTCTCTCCACTATGGATTATTTAAAGCTCCTCTTAGACATCTGATTATATGAATCCTTCAACAATCAGGCTGCTTTTAAACAATATTCCAATATCATCTTTACAGAGCTCAAACGTGAAAGGGACTCCTGACATCACTAAATGTCTAGCCTATTCCAAATATTTCCAAGTGTCTTGGCAGTGTTTCCATTTCACTGTGGTAACTGTTCTGTAGTCTGGTTGTTCCTGTTATAACTGGTAGATGTTTCTCTGATGTTTCTGTTAATCTCATGCTTTCCCTATGGCTTTTTTTTTTTTCATTATGACCTTGAACTTCTGATTCTCCTGCCTCCGCCTTCTCAGTGCTGAGATTTTGTGTGTGTGCTCCACTCCATCACATCTTTCCTGCAGTGCTGAGGATTTAACCCAGAGCCTTTTACATACAAGGCTGTAACTTTACCAGCTGAACCACTTCCTCGGCCAAGCTTCCTCCCCCAACTCCACCTTCTTATTCTTTTCCTTTGCACAGATAAAATCTGACTCCAGCCCGTGGTGTGATTTAAACACATTAACCTGTTCACATGCTGTTTTCTCTGTCACACCAACAAATATTATGGCTGGGGTCATTTCTAGAGGCTTGCTGTGTGTGATTTGGGTTGGACATTTTGGCAGTGACCTTCCATCTAAAGTGGCAGGATTCCTAATGCACCATGATGTTAGCTGTCACTGATAACCATTGCCTAGAGTCATTGTATTCTAAAAGGCTTAACACACAGGTAGCATATCTAGCTATGGAACCACTCCCTTATAGCTCCCTTTTCTTCATCCTTGCTGGAGAGGCCTGACCTAGACTGTAATGCTGCATCTCCCATTTCTCACTCCTCCTCTGCTGTATCCCTGAGGGAAAACTCCCCATTAAGAGATGACTAGGGAATTAGAGCCTTGAGTCTGAGCCTAGCACTGCAGATGCCAGCCTTCGAAGTTGCTGGGTTGCTAGGATACGCAGCTCCCAGAACCTTCTCAAGCTGCATCCTTCTGGACCAGCTCATGGACAAGGATGGGCAGAGTGTGCTGGGGGTGGGAAGTGATAGTGCCCTGTGGACAGGTCTATCAAGGGGTCTAGGCTCCTCCTAGAACTGTGTAGAGTAGGGGAAATGTCTCCCAAAGCGTCTACCCAGGAATCAATGCTGCTCCTGTGGTAAAGGCTACTCTGTGCATTTTTAAAGCTACCACCACCGCCACTACAGGTATTTCTTCTGCAATATATTTCCACTTCAGAAGCAACATGTGAATTAATGCACGTCTCCTTCCTCATTTGTACTATGGGCTTCCAGTCCCATTAAAGTTTACAAAAAGACTGTGAAGCAGCCTCAGGACCCCAGATGTGCTCCCAGATGCCCATGCTGACCTCTTACTGGCACTCCTCAGATGTAGTAGACTGCTACAGTGTCTCCTCCTCTGGGCACTCAGGGCTCTTCTTGCCTGCCTCTGCAGAGAGTGGGCTTACTCACCGCCACAAGAAGGCTTAATCTGTATAGCTTCCAAGTTCTTGCTATGGGACCCTTGCTATGAGCCTGCCAGTGCCACACTGAATGAGCCCATGGTTTCTTCTACTAGACATCCCATTGGAGCTGATTCTTCCTCCACTGCCTTCCAAGCATGCACCAGAAATAATAGGCAAGTAGATGAACTGTGAGTCCCTAAGGCCTGAGATGCCCATAAAACTGAGCCCCAAGACACTTGCTCCCTCACCCTGGTTCCATAGAGCTAGCATCCCCAGGGACCAAACTGTGGGGCTCAGGTTTTCATGCCAGCATGCTCAGAGTACAGGTAGGGCTTCACAGATTTCCTTGGGGGTTGAGAATTTCCATCCTTTACTAGTGCTGAGGCCTGAAGAAGAAAGGGAACAAGAAAGGGTATGTCTCACAGGATAATGGGGAATCTGCAGCACTCAAGCTTAAGGGGTAGGAGGAGGCAGCAATGTGCCAGCATCAGATGCCGATGTGGACCCGACAAGCTTCCTCCGACTTGTCCACCACCTTCCCTGGGGTAGCAGGGGAGCTGAAATTCTCCAGGCGCTCTGGAGACTGTTCCCTCAAAACGGTCTGTACTGACAAGACAGCTGGGAAGGTCCTGGGAGAACTGTCCACCAGGCTAAGGACTCAAACCAAGCATGATGAAGGGGGTCGTGGCCTGGCTCCTTCCCTAGGCACAGGGTTAAGAGCTACGGAGCCTGCCTGTTGGCTCAGTCCTGTCTTTCTATAAGGCCTGAAGGCAACACAGCTTCTCCTCACCCATTTCCACAGCCGATGGTGCATATCTCTCAGCAATCGGGGTGTGTGAGGAGCTAGCATCTAGACAGGATGACTTCCTGGATGTGGTTAATCCCCTGCAGGGTCTGATCTCTATAAAATGTTTAGTTGACATTAACCGTTGTTCCAGTACCCACTTCCCAAAAGAAACACAAGATAGACAAAACTGGTTGCAGGCCTCCCAGCCCTGTGCAGGACGGTCCCTGTGAGTCTGAGCTGTTGTGCATCATCTCAACTGGAAGGCAGTTTCATTGGATAGTGAAATCTAGGAGAGAGACGGAACTGAGGAAACCGACGCCTGTCGACCCCTGCCTGTCTCCTAATTAATGGCCAAACTCGATCTCCTGAAAAAGCAGAGCTCTGCCCAGTCAGTGCGTTCCCTTGTTCCCTGCAAAAAGTCCTGCTTAGAGTTTAGGAATCCTGAACTGCAAACAGGCCAGTACTGGGGCTGCGATGCCCGCCAATGAGAGCCCACAGTGATGATGTAATGCTTCATTTCTACGGTCATTGGATGCCTGTTGTGCTACTCTAGACACTCCTGGGTCGCCACAGAAGGGCTTTGCAGAGTGGGAGATCTAGGGGTGGCTGATTCAGGAGCTCTTGTTCCCCCCTGCAAGAGAGCCGGACTTTCTACCTTTACCAAGTTCACTCCTCCCAAGGGAGCTCAGAGAGGAGGTTTAAACATCTGCACTTCATCACCTCCTGGAACAGAGCGGCTCCTCGCACGAGGGAGATACAAACCCTAGGAGAACCCAGAGGAGACAGGCTGTCGCCCAGCCTGCTGCTTCAGGGATAGAAGGTTTTCTTTCTCCCAAAGGGAAGACCGAATCAGAGTTCTGAAATGGACGGAAGTTACAGGCTGGGAGGACCCTGTGCCTCCTGCCCCACCCTAACCCCCCACCTCGTTTCCACCCTATCTGAAAGTCCCACGGCAGGGTACCGATGGGAAATTGAAGACCTGATTACTGAGTGCGAAGACGGAGAGTGACGTAGACTGACCTAGGCTTGGGAAGCCAGGGCCAGGCTTGAAGGGATGGGCACGCCAGTCAAAAGTGCAGACTGGGAGCCATGACTGGATCTTGGTGATTCCCTGATAACTCACTGTACCCCGCTTGTCTAGTAAAATTTTTGAAGACAGAGGGAAGATCTTGCTTGATTTCCAACTTAAGACAGCTGTATCAGAATGGGGGCAGTCTCTGCCCCCAGATGCCACCAAAGAGGGATGGCAGAGGTGGGGACTTTGATATCAGAAGGTGAGGAGGTAGAGGAGGAGAAGTTCTGGTGTATGGTGAGATACCTGGCCTGTGGTTTGTCTGAGCACACACACCTGCTGCATATGCAAAAGCAAATATTTTCCCTCTTAAACCTCATGTTTCCCGTTCCCGCAAGATAGAGTCAGCCAGAACACTCAGGGCGTATTTCAGCACCTGCACTGGTGACCTCTGCAGAGAAGGGGCACCTCTGAGCGCTGATTCCATCTTCCTAGATCATCAAAGTCTCCACTAAACCTTATACAGACAGTTAAACAGACAGAGAGACTAGTTTCAGGTGGGCAACACACAGTGGGGACACACAGTGGGGATACAGGGAACAGGAGGGAGGGACCCAATGTCGCATTCCCAGGAGGCACCGGTTCAAAGATGTCAGGAACAGGTTTCAGATGTTTCCGGTTCTTGCATTTCTTAACACTTGCCCCCACCTCCAGCAACCAACACAAAGGCCTAGGACCCTCCCTTACCAGCAGGGTTTCCATCCTGATGCAGGATTTCACTCTTAGCCTCATAGAAACCTGGCCTTCCAACTCGGGTCTGACTGGGTGAGTTCCTACTCAGTTTCTGTGTCCCTGTACATGAACCAAGGAAACACCATCCAGTCAGAGGAATACTAGAACCCACTGGGGCTACAGAATCAGCTTTTGATAGCAAATATGAAAAAAGAAAATGAAAGGGTACTAGAGCACCCTTTCCCAGGTGAACCTGTTTGGTAATGAACTTGGCAGGCAGACAACCTGTCAGCCATGTAACGAGACTTCATTTACTCCACAACCTGACAGCCAATCCAGCCAGTCAGACAACAAAGCATCCTCTGGGTTGAGGGCACTTTGAGGTTGCCCTTCATCTCCTTTGAACCAGAGAACTGGATGCTCAGTGCCTGACCCCAAGCAGTCTCATTTCTCAGAGTGATTGTCTTTTCTTTCCCTCTGCCTATATCCAGGCCTTATCAATTGTCTGTTGTCAATCACAGTGGTGCTGCTGTACAACAGACCAGAGTGCTGTGGCTTAACAATGCTTTTCCTTTTGTGGGACAGCTTTTATTCTGGCTGGTCTCACTCATGCATCTCTGGCCAACTGGCAGATCAGATGTGGGTCGGCTAGACTCACTTGTCTGGAGCCTTTGTTGCAACATCTGGGCTGACTAGGCTCTATTGCCTATGATCTCTCATCCTTCAAGGCTAGCTCAGGCTTGCACACTCTGAAGAGACAGCCAGATAGAAGGTGAGAGCCTCTTAGCACTTGGGCTTGGGGCTACTCACCGTCATTTCCACTGAAGTGGACTGGCATGGCAAGGCCATCCCAAGGCATGAGGCTGGAAGAAGCTGCAGAGTTCTGTTACAGCAGGGATGGATTCGGGGAGGTGCCTGGTAGAGCCATCGAAGAAGTTAGAATATGGCAAACACCCTCTCAGATTGTTGGTGTGTTTCCTGATATATGTGTGCATGTGCATTCATGAGTGTGTATGTATTGGCTAAAGCCAGCTGATCCAGCCTGAGCTGACATGTTCTTCCATAGGTCTCCAATGAGCTCATGATAAGTCTTCAGATGGCGTACTTGGAGATGGTCCTATGGCACCCATCTTTCCTTCTTCACCCATCTAAGCTAGCCTGAGTATATCCCTATCATATTAGTATTATAGGTGCATACTCTACACTCAGGTACTTGTCAAGGCTGTTGTATAAACCTATTGGTCCAAACAGGTCACATGGCTAGATTGATCAGAAATGAGAAAATACTTCTCACTCATAGAAGAAGTTGCAGTTCTATGGCAAAGATAAGGGACACAGAGATAGGTAAGAAATTGGATCCATTCATGTCATCAATCTGCACACTCTGTGTTCACAGGTCTCATTTATCCAGGCTCTTTCCACTCACTAAGCATTCCCATCAGAGGCTCTAAAGTAAGCAGTGTCAGCAAGCTTAGAAACCACCAAATGCAGCACTTCTTGGTCCAGACTCCTATGGAGAAGTCATCCATTCCTGCGCCTCCAGCATACATGCCCTACTAAGGACAAGACAGCCACAAAAATCACTGGCACTGAGCAGGGGTGGGGTGGGGGGCCCTCTCAATAACCAGCCTGTGGCTATTCTGTAATCCTCTTATGAAGATGTCTCTAGTTACTGTACCTGGGTGTGGAGATGTTCTCCCATCTGTCCCAAGATCTACTTCTCGGCCATTCTCCAAGGCACTTGCCTGGTGAGATGTCTTCTCTTTTCTGCCATCCTCCCTGCTGCTTGTGTGCTGTAAAATACATCCCTCAAGCCACCTCCTCCAGGTGCTACCCACTCAAGGTCATTTTATATTTGAATCTCATGAAATCATTCAATTCTTTGTGACAATGCTTCCCAATCATTCCTTACGAGTCCTTTGTACATCATATGCCAAAAAAAAAAAAAATAACAAAAACAGTTCCAGTTTTTCAACTCTTTTACTAATAGTGTTTGCAAACTGGAGTGCTGCGGGATGATCTTTCTGTATCCTGTGAATATGTATTTCTCTCATAGTTGATAACAAAGCTGTTTTGGCCTATGGTAAAGTGGGATAAAGTTAGATGGTACAATCAAACTGAGGATTCAGAAGTAGAAGGGTGGATTCGAAGAGAGGCAATTCAGCCACCCAAGGAGTAAGATGCCAGAGAACCAGTAAGCCATAGACCACGTGACAATACATAGGTTAATAGAAATGTGTTAATTTAAATGTAAGGGCTAGTTAGTAATAAGCCTGAGCCACTAGCCAAACATTTATAATTAATATAAGCCTCTGTGTGGTAATTTGAAAAGCTGCTGTTTATTTGGGATTGGGTGGTCAGAACAAAAGACCCCACCTCCATTTATACTGGGAAGTTGATTTTCTGAGTTTTTGTTTGTTCATAGCACCTTATCAATGATCTTTCATCTTCAAGTTGTCTGATAGTTTCAATATACTGCCTTGAAATCCCTTTTCACAAAAACAGGGATATTGTAGGATATTTTGATTGCACTCTGACACTCCTGAGACTGTCAATAAAATTTACTTAGAATCAGATCTAGCTAGCTACTCCTGACCAAAATTAGCCATAGAGGTTTTGGAGGACCAAGGACATATAGAAAGGCACAGGAAGTAGTAGGGTGAGGCTTAGAAAGACTCTTGGCCCTTTTGGATTGAGGAAGGAGAGAGAGAGGAGGAGGTCATGGGTTGCTTTTCTGCTGTTTCTCTGATCATCCAGGTTCTTAATCTGATATCTGACTCCCCAGTTTTTTATAAAGATTAATTAGATAACTGCTTCACAAAGGTTCATTAGATTATATGTTCTATTTCCCCGGTTACCGTGGTCAGCAGTTCTACCAAATGATTCCCCACTATATAATGTGCTCTGCCATTTTTTTCCTGGTCTCCTCTAGAGATGTTCTTGCAATTTATTTTTTCAGCCTCTCTTATAACTCATTCTATCATCCAGTTCCAAAATTATTATAGCAAATTTAGGTTTTGGTATGGAAGCATACCACTTCTGGGTACCAGCTTTTTTACTGACCAGATATTGCCACATGTTAAAATAATCACCTCTTAAATCACCTTTTAAAACATCAATCATTTGTTGTTTCTCATGTATGCTTGGATCATCCAACCCCTAGTTGATCTTGCCTGGTTTTGCTGGTTGGGCCTGGTTAAGCTTGTCATGATTTAGGTTAACTCAGTTAGGGATGACTCTGTTTCCTGTGTCCTCACCTCCTTCTGGGCCCAGTGGACCGCCTTGGGTGTGCCTATCCAAATGCACTCACAATGGCACAAGATGACAAACCCAGCAAGCTCTTCTCAAGTCTACTGAAGCCCTGTCTATTTATCCCATTGCCCAAAATGTGTGGCTGAGGCCAAAATGCAGGGCTCATGGTAGATAATGCTGAGTATGGTAGTATATGCCTATAATCCCAGTATACATGAGGCTGAGGCAGGGGAATCTCAAGTTCAAGGTCAGCCTGGTACTACATAGAGAGAACCTGTCTCAAACACACACACACACACACACACATACACACACACACACACATACACACAAAACACACAAACAAAAAATGAAGAGACACTAAAGGGCCTCTCCATGATAACCAAGGAACTGAAGTTACAGGGTGCAAGCTATGGACTCAGAAAATAGTAACAAAGGGGCCATCCATGTGGCCTGTGGCTGCTGACAAAGCAAACATGTGCACCTGGTCTTCTCTCTTCCTGAACTGCCTTATATACCAGGAGGTATCTGATGCTCAGTACTTCCTCAAGATAACAACAGCCAGTGAGTGTCAGAGCCCCATCTGAATCTGGTCCTGTTTGGGCCATGTCCAGACTTACTAAAGCACTCTACAGCAGCCTTCCAAATCTGAAGGTCCTATACTCACAGATCCCACCCGTGGACTAAAAATATTTGGCAGGGAAAGTGGTGCCTGTATCTGATATATAGACTTCTCCTTGCTATTACTGACTAAGGTGTATAAAGCAAACACCTTTACTTTGTATCAGGCACATCAGTGCACATGTCATATGCCAATGAAACATCATTTTACATATGGAACTTGAGCATCTTCAGATTTTGCTATTTGTCGGGGTCCTAGACCTAATCACCCACTCTGACTATGCATGAAATGGGAGACAATCATCCATGTGATGATCCTTTCCATAGGGTTCCTGAGTTATAGGCATTAAAGGCACACCCTTGATTGGGAAAAAACTGTGAATCACAGATTGGAAGAAGCAATGGGAGATGTGGGCTCTGGGGAAAGACCTACTAGGGCAACTGTGCCACTCAGCCTCAGAGTCAATATCCTAGGGAGTCTGATTGGCTCAGCATGAAGCACAGTGCCCACCCACTGGATGGGGCTTGGCAATTAAGCAAGCCAACCCAGACATGAGCGGAAGGACTCTTAAAAGACACATTGTGACACGTGACGATACCATAGAAATGAAAAGGGAGGAGGGTGATCTGAGGGGATTGCTCATTTCTTTTCAGGAGGCGGGATATATTGCTCTACGGTAGCTGCAGAGTCTGAGTACCTAGGTTTCCAATCTTGACTTTATCACTTACTTGTACCTTTCCGTGCCTCAGTGACCCTGCTGAGTGTTCTCGTGCCATTACACAGCCATCTCACGTGGCAGTTGTGCAGTGGTGAGAACTCACTCTCATTACAGACATTGCAGTGTAGGTGCAACAGCCCCTCTGCTTGCATCATGGCGTCAAGGGAGCTGAGACAGTGGAGCGATGCCCTCCCTAGAGACACAGCACAGATGTCTATGTGGAGCCTGCTGGCTGAGACAGCTGAGCCCCATGCTGGGCTGTGTCCTTTTGGCCTGGAGAGGCACAGAGGCTGCCAGGCTGTGCTCTGGCCATACTCTTGTGCTCTGAGTTTAAGTGGAGGAACTGAGATCTTAGAGAATGCAGGAAGGTCCTTTAGAAAATGAGACTAGTGCATAGGTACTTCTCCGAGTCCTGGGTTTGTTGGCATGCCACTTGGAGTCTCCTGGGTGCCTGCCTTTGGCCTCTGGTTCATCTAGTATAGGATGAGAAGGCATCTGAACACTAGATGCTGCTTCAGCAGATGTGGCCCAAGCATCCTCAATATGTGCACTGGTCAGGTTCACCCTCAGTCCAGGAAGAGGCTGATCAAGGGACTCCAGCTGCCACAGAACTCCCTAGACCTGCTACAGACAGAGCTCAACCCCAGAGTGCGGCCAACTCAACCCTCCCTGCCCCAAGGCCTTGTTTCTGACAACGGCCAGGTGACCCTAGGATACCACTTGGCTCCTTTGCATAAGCAGCCACTAGGGTTCAATGAAACAAAGCCTCAGATACCCAATTCTGTTTGGGTGAACCCCACAGTATAACTACTCACAATGACAAAGAAGGGTGAATGAGGCCAGGCCTTAAGTCCCTGCCCTGGCATTTCTAACCATGAGTATCAGGGCAGCATCTTAATTGGGCAAAGGGAAGGAGAATGGTCAAGAGGATGAGGTGGTTCTCTTCACAGAATACTTTCACATCCTCTCCATTCCAGAGATGCAGGAAGAACAAGATGGTTCCTAGCCCCTGGCTCACCACAGTGCTTCATAAATCACCAGCAGGTTATGCCCCAAGGCTGGCTGTTTATCATAATCTCATGATATCCAGGAAGGAAATCAAGTTAGCCTGGCAAGCTCATCTTTTACAAAGCGGCTTCCCCCCTTCCCCCCACGTTGGTTCTGTTGTCTTGGATGATATCAGACTACAATGGAGGAATATCCTAATGGAAATAGACTCCAGATCTCAGAGAGTCAAACAGCCAGGGTTCAAATCCTAGCTCTATCACTGAGTGACTCCAAGCCTATCATTTAGTCTCACTGTGTCTCAGTTTCCCCATCTGTGTAAAGGAAAGAGTAATGCTCCATTTTAAGATAAAGAAACAGTGTTGATAAAACTGTCAGGATGTTGTCTCAAGCAAGTTAGCACCTGGGGTGCTTGGGGGAGTTCCCTGAACATCTGGAAGCTCCCCAGCTTCCAATTCGGAACTGGCTTCTTTGCTGGAGTCTGTAGTATTCCTGGGAAAGCACTGTGCCATCCTGGAAAGGGAAAAGGGAGTCAAAATGAGCACCTCAGAGGACTTTTCCCGAGGCCAAGACTTCTTCCTGGCTCTTGTTTTCACAACTGTGTCTCTTTTCCAAGCACTCCAACCCTAAGATATGTTTCTAAAATGCCCAGTTGAGGTTTTGGTTTTGTTTTGCTTTGTTTTTTTTCTAACCTGCCCCCTTCACACACCTCAGCCTCTGCCAGCCCAACCTTGTCAGGCTTCAGAGAATCATGTTTTCTCCCTCACTGCCTCCTCTCCAGTCAAACAACATCTATCCTCTCAAGTCTCACCCTCCAGGACCAAGATAGGACGTGACCATCTCACAGGGGTCCCTTAGATGGTAGGAGGGAATCATTTCAGGTAACTGTTGAAAATTACTGGACAGTGTTTCCACGACCTTAAGCATGCGAAGTAGAGAGGCTGAACAAACACAGAGAATCATAAATGAGCTGTTCTCCAGGAAGGAGCGGGGAATCTACTCTGGGATTTCTAGCTGTCACAAAATGCCATAATTTTATGCAAATTTTTAAAAATTAACTTATTTTAATTATATATAACTATAGGGTTTCATTATGACATTTTTATATACATGCATTTTGATCTGAATATATAATGTGGGGCTGGAGAGATGGCTCAGCAGTTGAGAGCACTGACTATTCTTCTGGAGGACCTGAGTTTGATTCCCAGCATCCACATGGCAGTTAACAACTGTCTGTAATTCCAAGATCTGACACTTTTACACAGTTATATATGCAGGCAAAACACCAATTCACAAAAAATAAAAATAAATAAAAATTTTTAAAAAAATGTTGAACTGAAAAGTGAGGCTGCCTGCTTACATTTCCAGCCGGCTTTAACACCATGGCCTAATTTGCATATGGACATACATGCACAAGCTATAACAGAATACACATTCAACAGTGGTCCCATGAGATTATAAGGAAGCTCAAGAATGTCTAGGCCTAGCAGCATCAGCATCATATTGTCTCAGTACAAGACTTAGCTTGTGTCCTTAGAGATGCTGGAAGTGAGAAAGCTGCCACTGTAAGGATTCCTGGCACATAGCAGCCACGTGGTAAACCCAGCATGGCACCCACAGAACAGGCTGCATATGGAGGGCACACCCCTAGGCATGGCTACGTGCGTGGCTACCTAAATCTGTGCCCACCTGTTCTCTTAAAAGGAGCTGTCATGTGACAATTGTCTCTTTCTCTTTTGCTTCTCTCCCTTGTAGTTGCCGGGCAACTCCCCTGAATAAACTCTAGTGTGGCATCTGGTAGTGTGTGTCTGATCTCACACAGGAAACCAACAGCCACCACACCAGTCATATAAAAGCATAGAACATCCAATTACAGCCAGGACAAAGTACACAGTAGTGATGGCAAATAACTGTGTTACTGGTTTATGTATTTACTCTACTTTCTAAAATAAGTTATTACTGATTTTTTACAAACAAACAAAAAACAGGCCGGAAAGTGGTGTTACACATACCTTTAGTCCCCTGAGGCTAGCCTGGTCTACAGAGCTAGTTCTGGGTCAGCCAAGGCTGCACAGAGAAACCCTATTTCAAAAACAAAAACAGAAAGAAAAGAAGGAAGAGAGAAAAGAAGAGAAAAACAACAAAATGAGGTTTAGGGCTGCTGAGATGCTTCAGTGGGCAGGTGCTTGCCCCTAGCCCCATGACCTGGGTCCGCCTACATGTCCTCTGCCCACCATATGTGCACCATGTCATGTGCATGCTTCCTAAACCAATATGACTGAATAAATAATCATGATTTTAAAAAGAAGGAAGTGTGCTGTATAACAGTATGCTATATCATGCCAACAGCAGTGTCTCCCAGTCATGTTTACTGCTCCTCTAGATTACATCATTCTCTCTTGGGCTTGGCTTAATTTTACATTGTTTTGTTCATTATTGTCCTAGGCTCACCCGTGTGCACGCCTGCGCGCGCGCATACACACACACACACACACACACACACCCTGAGAATCAGGAAGGAAAAGAAGGGGAGAGAGAGATGCTATGGTGCTCATCATATACACACACATATAGCCTAGATACATGATGGCTTCTGACATATAGGTTTGTAAGTATACTCTGTGATATTTATACCATGATATAAATTATGTAACGTAAGATTTCTCAGAACGTCTTGTCACTAAGGCCCAGGTGTCCATTAAGTAAAGAAATAGAAAATGACTAGCCTATTGCTATATTCTACAAAGTTCCTCAAAGGTCCATGTGTGACTCCTTGGTTGCCCAGCTTTGACCCTATTGGGAGTTGGAACTTTTAGGAAATGGGGCCTGGTACAGGATGTTAGGTCACTCGGGACACCCTGAAAGTGGTTCCTGGATCTACCTCAGCACCTTCCTCTCTCTCTTCTACTGTTTTCTTGGAGCGCTCGCAAACCCTTGTGAATTGAAAGCTCTGAAACTATGAACCAAATAAGGCTTTTCTCTTTTTAAGTTGAATATCTTGGGAATTTTGTCACAGTCAGGGATGGCTGATTAGCACAAAAAAAATGAATAAAAGGACACATGTTGTTTGGGGCTGGCTAGCACCTCCTTAGGGCTTTTCTCTCTGAATAGCACCCTCCTTTGCTTTGAGGGAATCGCTCCTCCGCCATGTGAATAGTTGCAAGAGAAAGTGATGGCAGGTGCAGGGCTCCTGGGTGAGGCTCTTTGCCTGGAGCCTGTGAGCTTGGCTCAGCCACATGGACCATCTCTTACTTTGTCAGTCCACAAGGGTGGCTGTGGAGGTCATCACCTTCAGTCCATCACTGGGCAGGGCAGTGACAGAGTGTGGGTCCAAGCTGCTCCAGGGAGAGTAAGACAAGGTCTCTCTTTTTTTTTTTTTAACTTTATTTATTTATTTATTTATTTGCCTTGGTGTTTGCCTGGAACTGGAACTACAGACAGTTGTTAGCTGCCATGTGGGTGCTGGGAATCGAACCCAGGTCCTCTGGAAGAGCAGACGGTGCTCTTAACCGCTGAGCCATCTCTCCAGCCCCGACAAGGTCTCTTGATAGCCTCTAGCTTGCCAGTTATTCTAGTCTGGCCCTCCAGTGGGTTCTTGTAATTCTGCCATCTTTACCTCCCTAGTCCTAGAATTACAAGCACCACACTAGGAGTTTTTTCATATTGTAGGGATCAAATTCAGCTCCATGTGCCCCCATACCCAACATTTGCTGACCTGTCCCCTCAGTCTATTGCTCATAACCCTTCATATTGTTTGCCTCTTCCAAGGGGCTGCTCCGAGAATAACGAATGAAAATAGACAGTGGGTTTAAAGACTGTTGTAAACTACAAACTGCTGCCCACTGTTTTAAAATAAATAAAAATAAATATAATGAAAAGCTTCAGCAGTCAGTCTGCAGAGACTGATACATGGTCCCTTTGATGCAAGGGCCTCAAGGCCACAATCGGGTTTCTAGGTGAGACAGAGGGCAACAGAGAAAGACTATACAGTATACAATGGCAGCTAAAGATGATGGAGCCTTAAAGCAAAAAAGGGGCTTTCTTTGAAGTCTAAGAGGAGCCTCTTCAGAAGGAAGCCTCCAATCCTCAGAACAACAGAAACATCTGACTTGTACAACCCTTTCAGAAATGACCAGAAGTTCCACATTATATGACAATGAGCCATTTATGAGTTATTTATTGAGGGAGGCTTCTTAGCTCTGTGCCCCAGAGAGAGCTACAGGGAAATGTAGCCTCGATTTAGGCTATGGGATCTTGCATGTGTCCTAACATCCACCTATTAGGGCTCATGAACAACTCTTCCTGCCTGCTTTTTTTTTTTTTTTTTTATTTTAGGTTCATAATCCAGATTGTACAAGATAGAAAAGACCAATCTTGTCCACCCTCCCTCTTCCCATCTTATGGAGGAGTAAACTGCAGCCCAAGAAGGCGGTACCTAGCCTTCCTTCCCTCCTTCTATCATCCCCCCAAAAGGTCGGAGCCTTAGAACATCAATCAGTTCTCCTGGTATCTGAGGCTCTCTTGCCCTCAGCGTCCGGAGTATATGGGGAATCAAGAGCCCATGGACCATTTCCTCTGCTTCTTGACTCCATGTCTGGCTGCGGGGGGGGGGGGGGGGGGGGGAAATTGGCTGTTTCCTCCAGTCTACAGCGCCATTCAGATGTGCTCAGTGCTCAGTTCTGGCTTTCTGATGTTCTTAAAGAAGGTGTGCACACCTCCCCCAGCTTGCATTCCTGCTCTGAGCATCCTCCTTCCAGCCTCTCTCCAAAGGCATAAGAACTGGGTGGGAAAACACGGGCCTGCTGCAGGAGGAGCAAAGACTCTGGCTCAATCAGTGCAGTTCAGCAACTGGCTCTTTGTCTGCTCTTCACCTCAGCAAATGCGGTTTTATTTCCCTCCGCGTGAACTGTCTCCGCTTGGAGCCGACAGGAACTTTGCAAACAGTCCTGTTCCTGAGGCTGGTAATTTGCCAGACGTTAGCAGTGACTAAGCTACACCAGCCTCTCTTTGTTCCAGGAGAGAGGATCAGCTTGTCTTGTGGTAAATCAGAGGCTCCAAGGCAGCCAGGGTGAGGGGCTGATCTCCGAGGTATGCTTGTTTCCTCCTGCCTCACTCGGGCCAATGAGGGCCCTGGATCGCCATGATGCTGGTGCCCTCTGAACTTTTTCCATTTCTCCCTCTCTTGTTTTCCAGAATAAGAAGGAATCATCGTGGGAAGACTGGAGTTCGCGTTGCCAGCTATTTTGGAAACTTTTCCAGCGACCTCGGAGACCCTCTGCCTCTGAAGGGAGAGGCTACTGAGTTTGTGGACCTATAATTTGCACCCAGCTCAGGCATGAGGCCAGCCACAACATGATGGACCCAACCTTGTGAAGGACCAGACCTGGGCCCTGGTTTCAGTTTAAAGACTGGATAACTTTGTTTCCCTTCCCGGAGGCTCATTGTTTGTCCGGGCAGCAGATCCATTCCCTGTTGTGATTAGAAGAAACAGGACTAGATGCAAAATGTCAGGGTCTGAGGCAAGCGGCAAATGTAAGGGCCTTGCCTAAAAGTTACAACAATTTTCAAGATGGTAACAGGGCATGATGCTAAGTGTGGGTCCTTCTGAGTTAGCTGTTCAGGCTTATATACCTGTGAAATCTGTTCTGGGAGAAGGCATTCATTCATTCATTCATTCATTCAGCAAACAATGAAGGACTTCTCTGCACCAAGTTCAAGTAACATAGCCACCAAATAAATGCCAAGTATGCCACAGACCTGTTAAACAGTGGATGTTTGATGTGTGTGTGGTGTGTGTGTGTGTGGTATGTATGTTTGTGTGTGTGTCCACCTGGTGTGCATGCAATGGGTATGTGTCCACCATGTGTGCATGTGTGTGTGTCCATCATGTGTGTGTGTCCACCACGTGTGTGTCCACCATGTATGTGTGTCCACTATGTGAGCATGTGTGTGTGTCCACCATGTGCATACATGTGTGTGTGTGTGTGTGTGTGTGTGTGTGTGTGTGTGTGTGTGCATGCGGTGTGATTGGTGGCCTGGCTAGCCTGCGAGTCCAGCTCCAGACTGATAAGATTCAAAAACCAAGGTGGAGGGTTGGGAATAGTCTGGGAAGATGGCCCAGTGGTTAAGAGTATATACTGTTCTTGCAAAGGACTTGAATTTGATTCCTAACACCCACTCAGGAAGGCTCACAACCATCTGTAACTACATCTCCAGAGCATCCAAAGCCTCTGGCCTCCCAGGGCATCTGCACTCAATGTGCACACACCCACACAGACATACACATAACTAAAAATAAATCTTAAAAAGTTAAATAAATAAATAAGCTAGATAGTGTCCAAGGAACAATACATGAGGTTCTCAACACACACACACACACACACACACACACACACACACACACACACACACACACACACACACACGCAACCCTACAAGAATGAAGAGGCACACACAAGCATACATATACACATTGTCTCTTGTCTGAGCAGTTATGCTCCTGCGTGGCCTCTGTTTTATCACTGACCCTCCGACTCTCAGTCCCCATCTGTAACATGGAGACAGTGTTAGCTTTTCTCATCATAATAACCTGGGAAGAGTCTGTGGACACTGGCGGGGGAGGGGGTGGGAGGTGGGGGGATCTCTGTATATCTCTGTGTTTGTCACAAAGACACCCTACTGTATGTAGCCTGCGGGGACAGTCTGTGTAGTTGGCTGCTGTCCGCTGCAGGGATGGAGGTACAAAGGCATCCGGTGGCTGATTCCCATGGAGAAGCCAGCCACTGATGGCTGCCACCTCCTGCGCCAAGAGAGAACCGAGAGAGGATAAATAGGATGAAGCCTTGCCCTGTAACTTGCACAAGACCACCCCTTCTTCCCACGTGACTTTTGATTGATTGTTTGCGGTGATGAAATTAGCAAGGAGATAGCAGTTGTGAATTCAGAACATCGAGACTCTGTTCTTGCTGATTAAAGGTGGGGTGGGTCGAGAAGGAGCAAGAGATAAGGTCACAGACACAGTCTAGAGTGAAAGACTATGTTTCCAGGGAGGCATAAGAAGAGACACATGGTAGCCCCAAAGAGCCTGGAGGAGATAAAGAATGGAGATGAAGCAAAGAAGGAAGGGTCATAGAGACTGTGTCTAGAATGTGAATAGGTAAAGAAAACAAAACTCAAAACTCCCTCTTATCAGTCCTACATCTTCCTCTCCCGAGACACAAAATCACCTTGAAGAGAGTGACAGGTAATTTGCATGGTGAAAAGGTAAAAATTAATATTAATTCAAAGTAAAAACGGATCTAGGTGATGACTTAGATAGGACCCATCCCAGCTGCTGCCGTTTGATTTTTTTTTTTCTTTTTGTACATTTATTTATTGAGCGTGGAAGGAGGTCACTCCCTGTCATGGCGCACTTGGGGAAGTCAGGAGACAGCTTGCAGGTGTCAATTCTCCCCTTCCAACATGTGGGGCCCAGGGATGGAATGCAGGTTGTCAGGTTTGGCTGACTCTGTGTCATGTCACCAGCTCTCCCTAATGTCTGCGGAGCAGGGTTAAGTCCCCAGGGTATAGCAACTGGGTAACCTCAGCCAGGCCAGGAAGTCCAACCCTCCTGGGCTGGCAAAAGAATGATGGGAAGCAACAGGTCCAGTAAACTGAGGCTCCTTCTTCTGTCTGCCCCCCCACTTTAGGCTTTTATGAGTGGGTAGGGTGGAGGTGCACAGGAGGTAGGACTCTGGTCCTTGTCCATGCTGCCTGGTGGCTCCCCATGGGTAGATTCAACGCCACATACTTTTGGTCCTTCCCAGGGTTAGATCCAACGCCACATATCTTGCTGGAGCAAGGGGTAGACTCAGAACTATAAAAACCCAGTTTGAAGCTTGTACAACTCAGGAGACTTTTTCCAAGGCCCTGTGGAATTCCTGGCATGTTCACCTTTATGCAATGAGAACCTCAGTCAGCATCGCCTGACTTGCCAACAGCCTCAACTCAAAGGCTCTGCCCACAGATGGGTGCAAGGCACGTTCTCCTACCAAGTCTGCCAGCCTGCCTTTCCCTGCTCACTACAGAGCTATCATTGGCTTCGATAGCAGTCATCAGCTCACTCACCAAACAGGCGTGAACCCAGTTCATGCCATTCATGTCCTTTACCACATGCTTCTTGAGGCAGAGACTGGATCTCCACAGTGAAATTATCTGGAACAGGTTATTCACATTCTCAAATCCTTGTTTTCCTCAGTTTCTTCATGGGAATGTTGGGAGAATAAATGGAAGATAAGAGTTAAGCATGATTTCTGGAACCCAAAAAGTGCTTAATAATCATTATTATTATGATGTTACTGATTTCTGCTATTGTTCATATCTTTAACAGCCAACACTGTGCCAGGCCCAAAAGAAAAAGAAAATATAAAGAAATAAAATTGAAGGAATTATGGTATCATCAATCACCCTGCCTACAGAACTCCAGCTAAGTATTTGCATCAGTCGGTTAATGTCTTGATGTGCTATGTAACAAGCTGCCTCCAAACACAGAGAATTCACAAAGCCAACACCCATTCTTACTCAAAGGACTGCAGGTCAGCAGAAGTGAATCTTTCCTAAAGGGGCCCACTATGGGATCTGGGATAAAGGACCTTCAGAGAAAGTAGCTAATATGGAGATAGCATTAGAATGGAGGTGAAGAGTATATTATCACTTATATGATGTTGCTATTGGTCAAAGAAAGTCACAGGGACAAAAAGACAGGAAATCAGGCTGGAGAGATTGCTGAGGGTAAGAGCACTGACTATTCTTTCAGAGGTCCTGAGTTCAATTCACAGCAACCACATGGTGGCTCACAACCATCTATGATGGCATCTGGTATTTTCTGCTGTATATTGTATACATAATAAATAAATAAATTAGAAAAAAAAGGTGGGAAATCTCTGCAACTATAAGGCTATGGCAAAAGCATGTGTATAAATGAACTGCAGGAACAATCTACCCCATCTACCAAAACTCAGTCAATGGTAGCTAGGCATAGGTCCCTCCACCTCTGCCTTCCTCCAGCTTATACCCCCAAGTTCTCCAAAAGAAGTGTTTCCAGTAAGATCTTGAAGAAGGCATGGATCTTTGGCATAAAATGAAATACAATTTTGAAGCATTTTGCAATATAAAACAAAGTGTAGACAGACAGTACTTCCTCTGACTTTGCTCGCTACAGCCAGGGATATTTGCAAATCTGTCCTAACAGAGCATTTAGTTTCAAGAAGCAGAAAATTGAGCTGACAACATGTTTATGAGAAAATTCTAGGATCTGGAGACAAGAAGGAAGAAGCCAAGCCCACGGATTGTTTTCCCAGTGTCGATGGAGCCTCTGTTTAATCTTAACAATACCCCTTTCTGTCAGCAAGCCCCTTCCCCTAATTTTACTCCTCCAATGTGGACGGGCACTCGCTACAGAGACATGGAAACCCTTGAGGCTCCAGGTGACCCTGTGGCTTGTCTCTGTGTGGCATCATCTATCTTTGGGGCTTGGCCCTCTGGGAACATTACATGGTGCAGGAAGGAAGGGCAGAGGAAACAGAGCTGTGGGCCGGGGGCGTGGAAGGAAGTTTGTATTTGCTCCTTTTTCTCAGTGAAAAGTGTTTACCTCCAAGCCTGTGTTTTTCACGGAAATGGAGAGCAGCAGAGGAAAAACGCCCTTGTGAAACATTTCCATGAATTTATGTTGTTCATCTGAAGCGTCACAGGACTTCAAAAAGGCCTCTGGGGTTTTATAGGGGCAGGGACACAGGCTGACCTGCTTAGGGGCTGCTGAAGATTCCTAGCTACCTGGTAACTGGCCTGCTGGGTACCTCATGGAGAGCAGCATCCAAGTAAGGTGACTGGTGCCATCCTGGACTTGCAGGGCCTGGGGAAGGCTCACATGCCAACCCCATACACATTCAGACCCATCTCTCATAAGAGAAATACATACATGAACACGGAGTGGGAGGGGGAATACAGGGTCATAAGTCACTGAAAATCTCTGAGGTTCAAGGTCATGTTTGCACAGTGATAAAACTTTGGACCTTGTAGGATTGTTGTGGAGACTCAGTGAGGGAATGAGGATCATTTTATATTCTTTATAAATGATACAGGATCAGCACCTGGGCATGGACATCCTTTGGCATGGCTTCCTGGCTGAAATTTTTCATGGGGTAAGAATAGTGGCCGGCCGGGGCTGGAGAGATGGCTCAGAGGTTAAGAGCACTGATTATTCTTCCCAAGGTCCTGAGTTCCATTCCCAGCAACCACATGATGGCTCACAATCATCTATGATGACATCTGGTGCCCTTCTCTGTATACTGTATACTTAATAATAAATAAATAAATAAAAATAATAGTGGCAGGCCAGGTATGGTGGTATCTACTTTTAATTCGGGAGGCAGAGCTGAGTAAATCTCTGTGAGTTCAAGGCTTATTGGATTACTTCTAGGCCATTTAGAGTTACATAGTGAGGCCCTGACTCAAAAGAATAAAAAGTTACTGAATGAAGCCAGAATCTGATCAGTGAGGTTCATGAATCACCGAGGTGAGGGACAGAGGCCTGGATAGTCAGGGCAAATAATGGGAAAAGATTCCTGAGGAAGGGGGACGGACTTGGAAGGTAAGTAGGTGCTGAAATAATTGGTACAGATATATGCATGCAGTACAGTCAGTTTCCAGTACCATCAGGAGTCTGGTTCCAAGACTCCTTCAGCTATCTAAATCCTCAATGCTCAACTCTCCTATGAAAAATGGTTAGTCCTTGTATATAACATACACGTACTTGGAAAATCTCTAGATGCCTTAATACAATATAAATACTATATAAGTGACTGTTAGGACTGTTTTGAGAGTAACAACAAGAAAAGACCATGAGTTTGGTTCATGTACATGCTTGTCCCTGTCCACCCACCTCCCCAGTTCACAGCTGGGTGATGCCATTCATGAACAAACCTCAGACCACAGCAGCAGAGACCATCCTTGCAGAACTCCGACAAACATCTTATTACTAGTCACTTGCTCTGATTGAGTCTCCTACCTAAGCAGTAAAATGGGTCCAGTGCTGTCACCTGTCACCTGCAGCAGCCTCAGAGCCAGAGACACAGGACAGGGTGGGGCTGGAATGGCAGCTGACCTCAATAGATGAGAGGGTTCCCAGCTCCCCTCACCCTCCACCCCCACATCTTCTTTCTTTTTAATCTAGCAAAAAGCTTTCACCTCTTTTTTTTTTTTTATCTGCAGTAGCATAGAGGATTTAGGTATTTTGCATTCCAAATGTTTATTCATGCTTTAGTCTAAACCCATAAAATGAATTCATAGTGCTCAGTGTTCTACAGAAACCCCCAAATCCTGAATCCTCTCCACAGCCAGGCCGAGGTCTCATCAAAATAATGTAGCACAGTAAGATTTGTATGTGAGAATGTGGAGTGGGATTGGGGGAGGTGAGAGAAGCAGGATGGTTTTTGAAATAATAAACTCTTAGTCTTTTAAATCTTGGATGGTTTCCATGGAAACTGATAAGTTTTCTTTTTTGTTCTCTCCACTTTTCCGGAGACACCAGGGCAGCCCTCATAGCTTATTGAGTAGGTAGGGTTAGATCAGAGTCCAGGTCCAGGCCTGGGAAAGGAGTGGGCCTCATCTGGAGCTGCCTGCAGAGACTCCATCCCCAAGGGGACAAAGGCTAGAGATGATCCCAGGCCTCTTCTCACCTGTCTATGAACTCTTCTGTGGAGCTGCAAGATATGTGCTTGCTGGAGCTTGCAGTAAATTGGCAGGGTGCTGCAGAGGCATCAGGGCAGGAGGGAGCAGGCTGCTCCCAAGCACCGTCTACCTGATTTCTGTGATGTCTGTCTTGGATGCTTGAGACCCCGCTGCTTGGAATTTCAGAAGGCCTTGTTGGACAGCTCCTCCTGGGAACTGACTGCCTCTGGGATCTCTCTGGGTTTACCGACTATGAATCTTTCACAACAATAGAATCATGCAGTGTTTATTTCGTGTCTGGCTTTCTTCACTTAGCATGATGTTTTCAAGGTTGTGTGCATTGTTGAGTAACATTGTTCCTCCTCAGTGCTAAGTGATAATCCATTGTAGGGATGAAGTTGTTTTGTTCATCCTTTCAACATCTGGGAGACATTTGGGTTGCTTCCACCTTGTGATAGCCCTCATTCTATGATCTGTGAAGCATGAGCCTTAGCAGGACTCCATGGGTGTGATGTCACATGTGCCAAGGGAGAAAATCCACCATCTGGTACTAAGGTCCCTGTACCCATTTCATTATTTGAGGGTGGGTGGCAATTCAAGAGCCCAGACACTGGGGTTCTCATGTTGATTTTGAGCCCTGTGTACCTACTGGGAGCCTCTCAACACATCCCCCTTGGAGGGATCTTGGGGTTCTCTTGGGGATCTCAAGTGTATTTCTCTTACCTGTTACATGCAGCATTGAGAAAGCATTGCTGGATGTAGGGAGTCATGCACCAGAAACACAGATTGTGAAACTCCTCTGTAATAAAATATCCTTACTAAGTAAATCCACAGCAGAGGGCAAGACCATGGTGTCCACGGAAGGACACAGGGAGTGACTACTCATGAGCACTGGGTTTTCTTCAGAGTGACGAAAATGTTTGGAACTTGATACAGGTGGGGGCTGTTCGGCACGTGATACCAAACGCCACTGAGTCATACATTCTTCTTTCTTTCTTCCTTTCTTTCTTCCTTCCTTCCTTTCTTTCTTTCTTTCTTTTTTCCTAAGACAGGGTTTCTCTGTGTAGTCCTGGCTCTCATGTAGCTCCTCAAACTCACAGAGATCCACTTGTCTCTGCCTCAAAGTGCTGGAATTAAAAGTGTGTGCTGGCACCTCCCAGGAAGTCACACATTCTTTAAAAATTTATTGTTATTTTCTGTGTATGAGTGTCTGAATGTATATATACATACCACATGTGTGCCTGTTGCCCATAGAGGCCAGAAGAGGGCATCAGATGCCTTGAAACTGTTTGTGAGCTGCCAAATGGGTGCTGGGAACTGAACCTAAGTCCTCTATAAGAGCAGTGAATGCTCATAATCACTGCGACTTCTCCCCAGCCCCTTAATTGCACATTCTACTATGCTCTGGACCCTGTATAAATGCAGCCAAAACAATGTAAGAATATTTTTGGTTCTGATAGTTTCATCTATCACTTCAAAACAGAATACTCTGTGTGTTTATGACTTTAGGGCAACAGCAGTTTATCTTTTTATTTTGTAGGTGAAAAGTTCATGTCTACTTGAGCTAGACTTTTGAATTAGTCTAGAGCCCAGCTACTTAAACTGTGGATTGTGTAACAGAATGTAGGAAAAATGGGAAAAATGGCAACAATAACAAAAGTTTCTAAAAAAAAAAACCACCAGAAATTAATTCAAAGTCAAAAGTGGGATGGGATGTTGAGGTAGTTCACTGGGTAAAAATAAATATTTTGTTAAAGGTGATACAGAGCTGAGGTGTTTCTGGCAGAGCTCACCCCAGGTGTATCACATGACTCCACTGTAGCCTTGGCTCTAGACACAGCCCATGTGCAGTTTGCACTTTGTGGGCCATTATGCCATGCAACACGAAACCAGTACTTCCCAGAATGCCTCAGGTTAGATTCCTGGTTGTTGCATGTTATGGATTGTAGTGTTTGTTCTTGTTTTACCATACACACAAAATTTTCTGCTCTTATAGAAAATAATGACTTAGTTATGAAACACAAAGACATATAGTATTTTCCTTCTGTCATTTCTCTGCAAACTCTTGGATATCTTTGATTTGGATTGTGTGAGGATGTTTGATTTTTAAATTTTAAAAATTGCTGTTTGACCTCCAAGAACCCACAAGATGTCCTTGGCTAGGACTCCAAGCAATAGTGAAGAGGGTACTTAAACAAGACCTCCCCTATAATCAAATGAATGACCACTCTAATTGTCATTATAGAACTTTCATCCAGCAATGAATGGAGGCAGAAGCAGAGATCCATAGCTAAGCACCAGGTCAAGCTCCTGGTCCAGCTAAGAGAGAGAGGGAAGAGAAAGTTTATGAGCAAAGGGGTCAGAATCATGAGCATGAGACCCACAGAGACGGCCGACCAGAGCTATTGGGAGCTCATTGAATCAGAAAAAAAATCGCTGAGGAAACTTCAGGGAAAGAAACTAAACCCTCCAAAGGTAGACGACTGTCTAGGGTGTGGGCAGTTTGTGGAGCCTCTTGCAGTAGGATCAGACTATGTTCCTGGTGCATGAACTGGCATCTCAGAGCCCATTCCCTACAGAGGAACACCTAACCCAGCCTTGATACTGGGATGAGGAACCCGGACCTACCAAGTCGAGACTGGATATGCCAGACCAAATGGATCCACCTTGGGACTCTTTGCCTTCCTTGGGGAATGGATGGGGGGGATGGGATGGGGGAGGCTGAGGGAAGACTGGGAGGAGTTGGGAGGGGGAAAGGGTCAGGGAGCAGGGGTAGATATGGAAGAAAAAACTTGTGAAAGAAACAAAATACTGTTTGAGGCATTGACTTGAGTTTCACTGTAAAACTGTTAAGCGACTGTTGCCTTGGGATTAGGACGGGGTTTCCATAACTTCTGGAATGATCCTATGAATTTATGTGAAGTAGGGCTTCTCAGCAGTGACAATCCTACTGTCAACCAGTACATCTATGCGTAACTCCTAATTTGATTTTTTTTTTTTGAGACATAATTTCTCAGTGTAGTTTTGGAGCCTGTCCTGGAACTCACTCTGTAGACCAGGCTAACCTGGATCTCACAGAGATCTGCCTGTCTCTGCCTCCAGAGTGCTGGAACTAAAGACATGCATCACCACCATGTAGCCTACCTCAGCAATTCTTATAAAACAAAGCATTTAATTGGGCTTGCTTACAGTTTCAGAGATTTAGTCTACTTTTATCATGGCAGGGAGCATGGTAACATGCAGGCAAATATGGGCAGATATGGTGCTGAGGAAGTAGCTGAGTAGCCGTGGATCCCTGGGCAGCAGGAAAAAAATAAGACAGTGAGCTTGGCTTGGGGTTTTTAAACCTCAACAACTATCCCCAGTGAGAAACTATCTGGGCCATTCTTTTTTTAAAAAAATATCTTTTTTAAAAACTTTTTTATTTATTTATTTGCCTTGGTGTTTGCCTGGAATTGGGAACTGAAACTACAGACAGTTGTTAGCTCCCATATGGTTGCTGGGAATTTAACTCAGATCCTCTGGAAGAGCAGTCAGTGCTTATAACTGCTGAGCCATCTCTCCGCCTTGCTATTCTTTTTCAGACCACCAGGAACAGTTGTTTTTAACATTTCTATTTCTTCTTGTGTCAATTTTCTAGGGTTTATATACTGTTACAGTTACTAGCATCTACACTCTTATACTATATTGGGGGCTGTTTTATTACATTATTTATGTGTTGGGATTGTTCAGAATATGTTTTTTAAATTTCTGTTTAACTTGTGATTATGACTTTCTTTTGAAGTTTAACATGTTTTACTAGCATAAACTGAAGTTTATCTCATAATCTTTGTTAAATGAATATTACAAGTAACTAGTATTGTAAGGTGATAATGATTAAACTATATGGGAATGGTGCAAAAATAAAGGAAGAATTGTAAAGCCTAAGAGAAAACATCAGCATCAATGTGACTTCAGGGTAGCTCTACCAGCCTGTAATAGTTTTTTTCAGTTCTGGGATTGAACCTGGGGTCTTGTACATAAAAAGCTCCACCAGTAAGCTACATCCCTAGCCCTACTTCCTTGACTTAAAGGTAAATAAATAAATAAATAACTGTGAGATAGGCATAATGGGACAGGCTTTTAATTCCAGCAGATCTCTTGAATTCAAGCTTGTTTTACATAGTGAGTTCCAGGCCAGGCCATCCAGAACTACAAAATGAGAGCCTGTTTCAAAAAAAAAATGTGGCAAAGTATATAGGCATCACTATTGTCCATCCCCAGACAGTCTTCATCCTGCAAAACTGAGGCTGTATAGCCATTCAACAGTAACTCCCCATTACCCTGCCCTTAATGTGTGTGGAAACTGCACATTTTCTTTCTGTGTCTATGAATTTGACGACTCATGAACTTTGTGCAAGTAGGATTATATAGCATTTGCCTTTCTGTTATTGGCATATTTCACTTATCATAGTGTTTTTAAGACTCATTAATGTGGGGGCTAGAGAGATGGCTCAGAGGTTAAGAGCACAGACTGTTCTTTTGGAGGTCTGGAGTTCAATTTCCAGCAACATATGGTGGCTTACATCCTTCTATGATGACATCTGGTATCCTCTTCTGTATACTGTATACATAATAAATAATAAATCTTTTTTTTAAAAAGACTCATTAGTGTCAGAATATGTACCACAATATATTTTCTTTTATAGGTTAAATAATAGTTTAGTATATGTATACACAGACATATACATCCACACTCAACCTCCAATAAATCTACACTACACATAGACCACTTGTTTTTTCTTCTATCTATTAATGGACACTTGGGTCTGTAAAAACAAGGTTTTTAAATACTTTGAATAACGTTTCTCTTCATGGTATACAAATATCTACAGGAGTCCCTACTTTCAATTCTTTAGAACATTTACTTGGGAGAGAAATTGTTGGATATACAGCAATGCACTTTCAGTATTTGACAAAATAGCAAACTCTGTTGATTCTTGCTTTGTGTCTGGATTTTGGTGTGTAGACTTCTTCATTAAATCTTAAATTTTTTTGTAGGCTTTCATTAAGACTTCTTCATTGAGCCATTTAGTTGGGATGAATAATTTTGTTTCTACCAAAGACCTCTGCAGCTCCTCAAACATTAGAAATGCCCCTTCCAGGATTTTTAAATGCTCTAATTCAGAGCTCTGAACATGAGAATAAACCATGAGAATGAGAATAATCTCATGAGATAAACCATGAGAATGCAATTCTCTCACTTTCACAGTATTTTTCACTTTCCTTTTCTTTTTTAAAAAATACCGTTATTTTAAAATATTTATTTTATGTGCATTAGTGTTTTGCCTGTATGTATGTCTGTGTGAGGGTGCTAGATCCCTAAAACTGGCAGACAGTTGTAAGCTGCATATGGATGCCGGGAATTGAACCCAGGTTCTCTGGAAGAGCAACCAATGATCTTAACCATTGAGCCATCTCTCCAGCCCTTCATAATCACCATGACTAAGACAACTTATAAAATAGAGCATTTAATTGGGGCTCAGAGATGCAGAGGGTAATAGAATCTAAGACCATCCCAGAAGGGAGCACGGCAGCAGACAGGCAGACATGGCTCTAGAGAAATAGCTTAGAACTTACCTTTGATCCATAAGCACCAGACCAAGACAGAGAGAACTAACTGAGAATGTTGTGGGCTTTTGAAACCTCAAAGGCCACCCTCAGTAACACAGCTCATCCAAAAAGGCCACACCTCTTCATCCTTCCCAAATAATTCCATCAAACATATGAGCCTGGCTCCATTCTCACTCAAAATCACATTCCACTCCCTGACCCTCAACAGGCTTGTGGCCACATCATAATGCAAAGTGAATTTAGTCCAACTTCAAAACTCCATATAGTCTTTCAGACTGAAAACCTTTTAAAAGTCCAAAGTCTCTTCTGAGACTCAAGGCAGTCTCTTCACTGTTACCCCCTGTAAAGTTGTGGGATAAATAGGCCCTAGAGACTTTGCTTTTTTTTTTTCATCAGAATGTTTATTAAAAATATAGACTGATGATTCTGTGCTTAAATGTCATTGTGGGTGTAAGCTGACTTCCATCAAACACTCCTCACAAATATTCTGAACAGAAGTTATAAACAGAAATGACTGCCAAGACATTCAAACATGAGCCCCTTAGAATGTGACATTTTTACAACTCCATCAACACTCACAGAGGTGTGACAGCACAGGTCTGAGGGCACACCATGACCACAAGACATCTTTTTGCACTTCCCAGGTAGTTTTATGTTTCAGCTATGAAGGTCAGTCCCCAGAGCCCAGCTTGTTCTTAACAAGTAGAATTTTATGTCCATTGAATGAGTCATTCTTACACCTTTCTGGGCCAGTTAGTCTGCAGACAGGAGAAGAAACTGTCAGGTTCTTCATGCCATGCATCACGTGACTCCCAGTCCTCATATGCTGTCCAACTTCCTTAAGATAGATGGAATGACTCGCAGCAGGGCCACGTAGATGAATAAGTTCCGAATGGAGGAGATCATATCCTCGCACATCTTCTGCTTCATCTCCTGGGGTCCAGCTTCAGCACGAGACCCTCCATCCAGCTCTTTCTCCAAAGCTTGCAGGCGTGGCTGGCCCTAGAGCCTCAGTAGGCTCAAACCAGTTACAACTGGTGCCTGAAATCATGTGCTCATAGCACTTCCTCAAAAGCCGTGCCAGATGACTAAAGACCTCTCATAAGTGAGCACTTCCTCATAAGCCAGTCTGGGGTCTGCTGGGGGGCTTGGCAACTGTTATGTTATAATGCATATAGCCATGTAGCTGATGGAGGGGGGCCCCATGCCCCATGTGGGTGTAGTGGAAGGTGATGCGGTGAGAGACACTTAGACTAGACCTACATAAAGAGACTTTATCATTAGGAAGAGAGGAAGATGGAGGGGAGAGAGACAGAGAGAGAAAGAAGAGAGAGGGAGGGGGTTGGGGTTGAGGAGTGTGCCCTCTAGCAGGGTGGGGGGAAAAGGGAGGTCTCAAAGGTGGGAATCCTTCTTAAATGGAGCTTTTGACGTCAGAACGCAGGGTGTGGCCAGGCTAATTGCCATTGGCCAGGTGTGGCTTCAGAGGCTAGGAGAGACTTCTAAGCAGCAGAGTCCTAATGTGAGGTGACCTGAACCAGTGAAAGACCACACTGTAGCAACAGATGCCAGCAAAGCACAGCTCATCTCCCTGGCAGGATGGAGGGTATAAAAGGCTCCTCGCCCCTTCCTCAAATAAACTGAGCTTGTTACTTTCAACCTTGTTCCCCCAGTCTGTGTTGACTTTGAGCCTATTTACTCCTTCCCCAAAGGGAACTTTCTGGAACCCTGCAATATCCCTCCAACATAAAATTTAAAAAGCAAATTACATACTTCCAATATACAATGGTGCTAAATATATATTCCCATTGCAAAAGGGAAGAATAGGGGCATAGTGAAGAAATTGTGGATCAAAGCAAGTTCAAAACTCAACAGGGCAAACTCCAAATCCTGAAACTCCATGTCTGATAAAAAGGGCTTAGATGCCTCTACCTTCCAGCTTTGCTGACTGTAACACACTCCTCTCCCATGGGCTGGTCCCACTCCCTGTCTGCAGCTCTTCCTGGCAGACATCCCATGGCTCCGGCATCTCCAGCATCTTGAAGTCTCCAGTGCAATCCAAGCTTCATCTTCACAGCTTGACTCGATGGCCTCTCTAGACCTCCATATAGCGATTCCCCTGCCACAGGCCTGCACTCAAGGGCTTTCCTTAATCATGCAGGAAGTGCCCAATGCAGTCAGTGTCAGCTCCTGCCTAGGATGGAATCTGGCCCCCTCCTTGATTTATATTTGCATAAACTGTGGTTTGTGGATGATTTCCTTTCATGACTAAGCTTTTTTTTTGCTTAAGGAGAAAAATATTCCTCAAGCATTTCCTTTTTACAAATTGAAAGTTTAGTTGGGGTCTTGCCCTGAGGGTACCACTCCCTTTATTCTATTTCAGGCTTTTCTTTAAACTTCTCATTTCAGAGAGTAGTGAAGTCCATAAACACCATGACAGGGAGCATGGCAGCAGACAGGCATGGCTATGGAACAATACCTCTGATCCTCAGCATGAGATGGAGACATAGCTGGGAAAGGCATGGGCTATTGGACCCTTCAAGTCAGTCTCTAGTGACACATCTCCTCCATCAAGGCCACACCTCCTAATCCTTCCCAAATTATGCCATCAAACATCCCACTCAAACTACCACACCCATGTTCTTCCTTTTCATCAACTACATCTTCCACTAGGAAAGAAACAGATGAGGAAGTACATGACGAATTCTCACATGGTTGCAGGTGGTAGGCTGACTGCAAAGATCCAGAAGTGTTTGGAAAGCTGAGTTAAAGTATTTACCAAGTTTGAACAGCTGCTTCCAGACCAAGTTCCCTCCCTCCAAAGCAGACAAGCTCACCATGCCTTAGCCAACTCTTGGCTCACTGCCTGCTTCTGGGCTTTCCATAGGGCTTTTGACCTTGAATTGGAACCAGAAGGTCTTGACTATTAAAGAGTATCAGGTAATTTTTTTAAAGCTGAAGATTCAAGTCTTTGGCAGAGAGGGCAAGCAGTGAGGTATGAGCAGATGGCTTCACTTCCCATGGTGCCAGAGAAGTTTGGGATTGATCCAGCCACACTAGAGAATCTGCTTCAGGCTTGGGGCTTTGAGCATCTCTCAAGAATTAGTCAATGTCTGATAGAACCATAGGAGTCCCCCAAGAGAAGGAGCAAGAGACCGGTCTCTGCCCAGAGGTGGAACATCTGAGTGAATGTTCAAGAGAACAGAGAAGCCAAACTACCAAGCTCTTCCATATTCAGGCACTCAGATACTATCAAACTTTCATGTGCCCCAAATGCTGCAGACATTACATACGGACCCACCAAAAAAAAAAAAAAAATGCACCAGAAGTTCCCAGGCCTAGCTTGGTGGCAGAGGCTCTCCATAAGCTTGGCAGAGTGTATATGAGAATACTAAACCCTGGGAGCGTTCTCTATTACATCCTAAGGAACCAGCATGAGCTAGATCAAACCAGCTGTCAAGCTGCCTCATTCCTTCTACAGTGATGCCTTCTCATTGTGGGGATGGGAGGGTTTTCGAGCACCTTCCACGGGCTAGCTATTGCACTAATAATGTCCACCATGTCTTTACTCTCACAGTCACTTTGTGAGGTGAATGTGTTCCTGCTTCTCAGATGGACACACTGGGACACAGGAGTGGCACTCGCCGGAAGATATATTCCTGGTGACCCCCTAGACTCACAGCAGGACCAGGAAGTAGAAATGAAGGGTGTGCCAATTCCGATCTAGTAGCAAGTGAAAACAAGTTATAAGCCAGATGGCCTTTATTAGGGTGTCAAACTGTAACAAATCAACCCAGCCAGATCCTTAAAATTAAAGAATTTAAGCAAGTGTAGAAATCTGCACTCTACAGAGTGAAAAAGAGGCTAGAAGACAGTGAATGCAGCATCTCATTTACATATCCACTATAGACATCGTCATGGAGACAGAAGGTAGGTTAGAACTTGCTAGGTGCCAGGGCTTGGGAGTATCTGCCAGTAAGTAAAGGCTTTTTCAGCTGGATGATGAAAATGTCCAGATATAAAGTTATAGGAGTTGATCTCCATTGGAGAACACTGGAAAAAGAGAAAGGGAAATACCTTTAAGAGAGATATTGGTAAGATATTGTTGTGGGGGCTTGAGAGATGGCTCAGTGGTTGGGAGCGCTGACTGTTCTTCCGGAGGGCCTGAGTTCAGTTCCCAGTGATCACATGGCGGCTAGCAACTGTCTGTAATCCCAAAATCTGACACCCTTACACAGTTATGTGTGCAGGCAGAACACCAATTCACATAAAATTAAAAAAAAAATAAAGTTAAAAAGATATTGTGACTACATCAAAAACCAAGTAAGCTATATGAATTCTATCTCAAAACATAAATAGAAACATATGATAACATATGTGTAATTATATATACTAAAGATTATTATACATAAAATAAAACTGCATGAACATACTGTGAGCCATGGTGTTAACTGTCAACTTGACAGGATCTAGGAGCACATAGGAAATGGGCCTCTGGGTATTCCTATTGGGGATTGTCTTATGTTGATTAAGGAGGAAGGAGACATCCACTATGGGCAGCACCATTCCCTGGGCTGGGATGCTGGATTGTGTAAATAGAGAAAAGGAGTTGAACACCAGCATGCACTTTTAGCTCTCTTTCTGATTATGGATGCCATGTGACCAAGCTGCTTCAAGTTCCTATCCCGTTGACTCTCCCATGATGATGTACCCTTGAACTATGAACCAAAATCACCCTTTCTCCCTTAAGTTGCTTTTGCTGAGATATTTTATCACAGCAGCAAAGAAAGAAACTAAGACAGCTCCCAATATAAACCGTATCTCCTCTGGGTCTATAATGGCCAGAAAAGATTCTGAAAGAAATACAAAGTGATAGCTTCAGCTTATATGGTGGTAGGTGATTTGATAGCACATAGTTTGGAGATAAGGTGTACTGTAGTCCAGGCTGGCCTCCAAATTCATATGAAGCCAAGGATAGCCTTGGACTCCTGATCCTCTTATTTCTTCCTCCCAGGGGCTGTGACTACCAAAGTGTGCTGTCATGTCCAGCTAATGTTACAAATTTTATATAACAAATAAAATTTCTTTTAAACTCAGAATACTTTTAAAAAGAAATAATAGCTTATTGATAAGTTCCTTGTCATTGAAAACATTTCAAAAAGTTTGAGATCCATCAGATATAGGCAGTCATGTAAACAGGAAATTGGACTTAAGAATGTAAGGTAATGCTTTTAACTATGATGTCATTTCATAACTCTGTGTGTGTGTGTGTGTGTGTGTGTGTGTGTGTGTGTGTGTGTGTGTGAATGGATATGGCATGGCATGGATATGAAGATCAGAAGACAATGTTCAGTGGTCAGACTCTCCACCATGCCCCTCCAGGCTGAGTTACTGCCTGGCTGCCCCTGGCTTTATACATGGGTACCAGAATCCAAACTCAGGTCCTCCTGCTCACAAAGCAAGTGCTCTTTTGAAGAATCCCTTTTTTATAAAGTTCTTGCTTTAAGATCTATTTTAATTTTTGACTTTTTGGTTTTTCACGGCAGGATTTCTTTGTGTAACAGCCCTAACTGTCCTGGAACTCACTTTGTAAAACAGGCTGGCCTCAAATTCACAGAGATCCTCCTGCCTCTGCCTCCTGGGTGCTGGGATTAAAGGTGTGAGCCACCACAACAGGCTAAGATCTATTTTAATTATATGTATTCGTGTATGGGGTATGTGCTCTTAAATGTGGGTACTCACAGAAGCCAGAGACATCAGATCCCCTGCAGCTGTAGTGGTCTGGTGTTGGAAACCAAACTCAGGCCCTCAAGAACAGCGTGTGTGCTTAACTGTACATCTATTTCTCCTGAAACCCCACTCGTTTTTGAGACAGGATCTTACTGTAGCCCAGGCTGGCCTCAAGCTAGCCTATCTGGCTTGCAACTCCCAAACTTCCTGCCTCTACATTCCATGTCAACACAGTCATGCATCAACATGCCATAATATGGGATACTTTTTTTCGGGGCCTTGCTTCTTCATGTATGCTAAACACATGCCCCACAATGCCACATATTTTCCCCATTTCCTTTTTATAATCTTCCATCTTAAATCTTGATTATATTAATCTGTCTGGGGAAGGAAAACCCACGTTTATTACAAAATGAATAACTACAAAGAAATATTACAGTTTAATTAATATATTAAAACTTATAAAGGGAAAGAAAATTAGTTTAAAAGCAAACTCTACTTGTTTCTACAAAGTAGCCAAGGTAGAAAGACTACTTTCTAAAAAAATGCTCAAGAACTCATGGGGTGGGGGCTGGGCTGTGAGATGTCAACAGGTAAAGGTGCTTGCTGAACAAGCTTGGCAATTGTTTTCATCCATCCCTGGGACCCACATAGAGACAGAAAGAGAAAACCAACACAAGTTGCCCTTTGACCTCTACTTGTGAGCACCATCACATGTAAATCTACTCTCTCACACGCATACAAGTCATGTGTGTGCATACACAGACAGTTATAAAAATTTTAAGGATTATCAAAGGAGACCAGGTTTTCTCTTGGGCCCTTGTTAAGAAGTGACCCTGGACATACTATCTGAATGTGTCAATTCTTATAAAGGAAACAGCCTCTTGGTTTTTTTTTTTTTTTTTTTTTTTTTTTTTTTTTTTTCCCAACTTAAGTTCAGAGCCTGACAGGATGGGAAGCTGGCGAGGCTAGCCTCAGGACTGTCAGTTTTGGGGTGTGGCTGTGCAGTGTAGGCTGGCTGGTTCCTCCCTTTCCCAGGCAAAGTGGAGAGCAAAGGAAAGCACTGAGCTAGCAGGCTTTTTCTTCTCTTCTTAGACATTCTCAATCATTAGGAATCCAACAGTTCAGACTGGAAATGGGTATGTCCTGTTTTTTTTGTTGCTGTTTCCACTGGAGTTGCCGACAAACCAAGTTGATGTTGTCAGCTGGACCAGCGGTGGCTTCTATTTCTGTCCCGGGAGAATGGAAGTCACATCCATTTTTCTAACCCAACATTTCTTCATGGTCCTGACAGGAAGCTTAGCCCCACCAAGATTTGTCACCTCAAAGAACACAGCAACCCCTATGGGACTTCACATTCTTAAGGCTGAAATTCTGATTGATTTAGACACCAAGTGATACCACACCAGATTGGCCGGAATCCAGAAAGTCAGACCCAAGTGCTGGTCTGATCATCTTATTTTTCAGGCTAGGATGGTAGGGAATCTGCCCAAAGCTACACAGGAACTAAGTTAAATATCCCTGAGAGGAACTCTGCCGTCCAGATGGTGTCTACAGTCCCAGCCTGTATGCACAGGAGATTAAGTATCCATCTGGAGATAGCACTCGGCTTTCTTCTAGCCAAAGCAGGGGCTTATCTCATGATCTTTCCCTTTTTTTTTTAAGTCCTCCCTGCATCCAGGTAGGGAAGTAGCTGGGGGATAGAAACTGGGACAACACTATATAGCTGTGGATGACCTTGAATTTCTGATCCCCCTGCCTCTACCTCCCCAGTGCTGGGATTACAGGTGTATGTCACATACCCTTCTTAAGATACTTGGTGCTGAGCATTAAACCCAGGACTTCATGGATGTTACATCTCCATGTGCCACCTAAAAATTGTTTTGCTGAAATAGGGTCTCATCACGGAGCCTTGGCTAGCTTGGAACTCTAGTAGATCAGGCTCGCCTTAAACTCAAAGGCATCTGTCCACCTCCGCTTCGCCATGTCTAGCCTAAAAATACATTTCTTAAATTCAAAGGGATATTAACCTGTCAAGAGTTTGGGTAACCCCAATAATAATGCTGGAATATGACTGATTTGGGCTGTCAGTCATCTCTAGTCCACAAACTCACCTACTGCAGGGTCCAGGCAGATTCTAGTTGAGGGCAGGAAGATCTGTCTTATATAGAGCAAAAGGGACTGGAAGGTAAGAGAGCTAAAAACCTACACAGTTCACAGTTAAGAGATGAAAGGCTGCAGAAATGTTTATTGAATACAGTGCCAGGTTTATAAATAAAACTTATTTACAATTTCCATAGAGTTGGTCCCCCATCAGAGAGGTGGTTATATCTCCAAAACAGTTTATCTCAAGATTTACAGAACGTTCAAATACATCTTTTCAAACAGCCACAGAGAAAGGTAACTCTGGTAACAGAAGGACCACCATCATCCTTGCTATAAGTGTTCAGTGAACATTGTAGTAGGTCTAGGGGAAGAACACACATCCCTACCTTCTTACTCAAAAGGATAGATAGCAAAGAATTTGTCTCCTACAGGACTTCAAGAGATATTTTAAAAAAAGAAAAAGTGACTGCCAGCCGAGGGGGGGTCAGTTAAGACACACAACAGTATAAATCTGGTCGCAACCAAAGGAAAGTAATAGTTAAGACACACAATAAATAATTTTAATGATTAAGATAATTCAACTAATAGATAACTTGCCCGAATTTATTCTTTGTTCAAGATGAAGTTCCCAGGATGCTGAGGGGCAAATGATAGATGCTATCCCTCGTGTGTGATAGAAACACTAGGTCTACTGGACAGCCATTCATTACAATATGGTTATCAGCTGGACATGCACTTATAAAGAGAATATAAAACTATGTACAACAGCTCATCTTCAATGTGTTTAAGTTGCTCAAAGACACCAATTAAAGTGTGCAAAAAAGTGTCAAAAAATCAGAAAAAGCCTTCCCTGGCAATGTACATTAAAGCCCATCTGAACTATCAAGTTGTTTGCCTTGCTCGACAGCTCCCCCCAGACGGATGGAGAACACAGCTACGAAGAGGTATGCCAAAGACTAGGCAGTTTCTTAGGGCAAGTCTCAGGCTAAAGCAGGATGCCAGCTAACTAGTCACTTTATACATATATATATATAAATATATGTATATATTTATAGAGTACTTAGTGAAGTTTACAGGAAAGTGCTATCTGACTTCAGGGGTATTGCCTTCACACCTCACTCTTGCCCCTCACAAACTCAAGATTGCCACCACCAAGCCCTGAGCTGGTTGTGACCCAGGGTGTCAGGAGAAAAGGCTGAGGGGGTGGGGTGCTCTGCCTCCCACAGCTCCAAACTTCCAACTTCACCTGGAGGTTAGGGTTTCTGGTTCCCATACATGATTCCTGAGCACACAAGAAGGCAGCCCCAAAGGTAGCCATTTGGGACAGGCTTGGAGCTGCTAAAGAAGGTCTGCCAAGCTTCTACAAAGGCTTGGTAAAAGGTAAGAGATAGGAGGCAAGCTTTAAAAATATAAGTCACCTCCAACCGCCTTTGAAGCTACCAAGACGTCAGACCACAAGCCTCAGACTAGGTCCACACTGGGCAATTTAATCTCCTTACAAGACATTGCCACTGCCGTTCACTTCTTCACACCTGGGACCCTCAGTGCTCTTACTAAAAGGGAATCCCCAAGATATTCTTAGGAATACCTAATGATTCAGAAATTCAAGTCAACTTACAGCTCATCCACCTGTCTGTCAAGCACCCAGTCCAAAGGCAAACAGAAGCACGCAAGCCATGTCTTCCTCTCCACAGCTCTGACCCACCACTCTGGCAGAAAAATATAAATTCTAAGGAGCTACAAATCGCCAGAAGGCAGGGAGTAGGAGAGCTGAAGACAAGGGTCTATGTTAGCCCCGAATGCACCCGCTAGGCTGCCAAGGACTTCTCGGTGCCCTGTAGAACCCTGCCACTGTTCCTGCCACCCTCTCACTCAGAGCAAAGCTCCCTACTAATCAGATACAGTTAATACCCTGAAAAATGTACGAGGCCCTTGTTTTAAAAATGAGCTCTGTACTAAATGCAACACAAGTCTGGGGGGGGGGGCTTTCTAAATAGATCAGTACCTTATAATTAGACACAAAAATCTACTCAGGGCTAGTTCTGTGTTTTTGTTTTCTTCCAAGCCAGAGGCTTAAGCATTAGTTCTACTTATAGGGAGAAAAAAAGAAAAAAGACAATTTTTTAAAAGTATAGAGGCTAAAGGGTATCATTATAAAACTGAATCAAAGGGGACTGGTAGTGTCTCTGACTGGATACTGCTTCCACATAGAGTGAAGACTGAATTAGACACTAATCATGACTCCCCCACAGATGGCCTCACGTGGTCACCAGCAGCACAGCTGAGGACTCTCCTAAGTGCACACTTGGGAGGGAGGCTGTTCCCTCACTAAGCTCTCCCCTGCCTGAACCCGACTATGCATGTGAGCATGTGTACACGTACACACACACACAGAGAAAACATGAGACTTACATGGCCATAGATGACAAAGCAATCAGTGTCTGCAAGGTTTCAGGAGTTGACGCTAGGGAACTTGGGAAGGCAATCCAGTGTAAACTGGATAATGGGTACGTTCATATGTACAGTGGCCTCCCCTCCAATTGCCTTGTCCTTGTCCCCCTTCAGATCTCAGCTTTACAAAGCATTTAACACCACTTTTAAGTTAATGGTCTTTTTATTGGAAAAAAATAAAATAAAAGACTAGCATTTACAACTTGGAATGGACGTAAATTATAATTTCCTGAACAGCAATGTTGATGGTTGTGCTCAAGTCCACAGCCACAGCCTACTCTGCTGGCTCCATGGTTCACAAGGTTTTAAAACAGAGAGTCCAAAGATGCTCCCTTGGTAAACATTTCTTATTAAAAATTTGTGTGATTTGGTGACAGCCTAGATGTTTGTTTCACTATAGTAACAATGCACACAGCACTAAGCCATCATCCTCGGGCATGCCACCTGGTGTCAACGTCACCACGGGCTTGGAGCACTTGCAGTACCAGAGGGCCTTCCTACTTCTGGGGCTGGGTCTCAAAGTGTAGCCTTCACCCATTTTCTGTACATCAGACTGAGGTAAACCAATTTTAAATGTTTGTTTGCAGTAAACTGGCTATTTATCCAAACAAATTTTAGACCCCATCTGAGGTTTTAAATTTGTTTTTTTCCATTTTTCAGTTTTAATACAAAGGCCTGACTGTGCTCAATCGTCAAGCTGCATGCATGAGAAACTGGCCAGCCCAAACAGTGGATTAATCATTAGCAAATGGAACTTTAAGGAGTCCACTAAGTGCTT